>PVHX01009393.1:0-48055 GCA_004024805.1 Geosciurus inauris
TTTTTTTGGTCCCGGGGATTGAACTCAGGGGCACTCGACCACTGAGCCACATCCCCAGCCCTATTTTGTGTTTTATGTAGAGACAGGGTCTCACTGAGTTGCTTAGCGCCTCGCCATTGCTGAGGCTGGCTTTGAACTTGCGACTCTCCTGCCTCAGCCTCCCAAAGTGCTGGGATTACAGGCGTGTGCCACTGCACCCGGCTGTGCGATGTTATTCACAGTAGCCCCATTCAAAAGGTAGAAAAAAACAGTGGCCATCAGCAGATAGATGCATAAACAAAATGTGATGTGCAGGCACACACACACGAAACGAATGAAATTCTGATATATGCTACGACATGAATAAACCTTGAAACCATTGCACTAAGTGAATAAACCAGACATGAAAGGAAGATATATGATGTGGTTCCACTTCCATGAAATATAGAGTAGGCAAACTCAGAAAGTAGATCAGAGGCTACCAGGGTCTAGTCGGGGGTGGGGGGAAGGGCAAGGGGGCCTTATTTATTGCTTAATAGTTATAAAGTTTCTGTTTTGGGTGATGAAAAAGCTTGGGAAATAGATAGAGGTGATGTCGCACAACACTGTGAGTTAATGTTACCAAATAGTATGCTTAAAAATGGTTAGTCTCGGGCTGAGGGTGTGGCTCAGTGGCAGAGTGCTTGCCTCCCATGTGTGAGGCACTGGGTTCCATCCTCAGCACCACATAAAAATAAATAAACACAATAAAGACACTGTGTCCATGTATAACTAAAAAATATTTTTTAAAAAAAATGGTTAGTCTCCCTATCTTCCAGTCAGAGTCTGTGCCTTCCTTCTTTGTCCAATGTGAGTGATTGGCAGAGAGAGTACCCTTTGGAGACAGCTGTAGCTACCAAGAGCATGAGTTAGGGCAGAAGGGGCTGGAAAGACAGGACACATTGTGAGCATGCGCTGTCTAGGGAATATGAGTGTGTGTGTGCCTGAAAGGGAGGGAGAGGGTGTGTTTGATCAGCCTGTGGCAGAGATCCTGAGAGGAGAGAACTGGAGCCAGAGCGGCAAGGGAGCCAGTGGGAAGGGACAGAGGCAGGCCTTCAAGGGCAACCAACGGGGCCAGAGATAGTGAAGAAATGAAGATTAGGAGAGAGACAGCTCACCCGTGAACGAATCAGTAAGGGAGGAGCGCCAAAGGGAGGAGCGACCAAGCCGGACCAATCAGGAGGGCAAGTGGGCAAGGGAGGGAAGGAGAGTGGGGGCGAGAGCAGGCTCCTGTTCCAGGGAGCAACAGCACAGTGAGGTAAGGTGCACCAGGAGGACCAGCAAGGAGACAGCCAATGAGGCCAAGCGGGGAAGGGAGGGTGTGAAAGAGTAGGGACAGGGGCAGCCCGTGGGGCCGAGGGAGCAAAAACTAGTGAGACTGAGCCAAGAACATGAAAGGAAGAGAGAAGGAAGAGTGTGCTGGCTGAAGCAGGAAAGACACCTGTGGGCAGGGAGTCTAGGAAGTGCTGTGAACCTGAGGCCCCAAGTTGCTAGGTAAGTCTCACCCCACAGGAGAGCAGTGGCTGTCCTTACCGGTGCACTTTTCCTATAAAGGAATGCCTTGCTCTCTTTAGAATGCTATCTTGTTTTTCAACAAGGATTGAGTACACACTGTCCAAAATAGTGTCCTTTCTGCTGCAGAAGAAGAAGAAAAAAAAAGGATCTATGGCTTGATCCCAGGCATGGACCGCCTTTTGCTTCGATTTGCTGTGGCTACTGCCCTGCTTTCCTATATATTTCCTATAAGTACTTCAGTTGAGATTTCCTAGGGTGGGATGAAAAGCAAGAACTAAACCCAATACTCGTCAACATTTGGGGAAAGAAACTGAGGCCTTGAACTGAGAAAGGACCTTGGGACTCAAAGGGTATACCATGTCTGGACGGAACTATTGTTTACTGATTTGCTACTCAGTGATCTTAAAATCCCAGTTGAGCCCCCTCTTGACAACTAGTTTTTCAGTTTCTGCAAGGTCAGGAATTAAGCCTTCTATCATTTTCCACCCAACTCAGTCTTCCCTCCCTAGGACGTAAATAAGGTGGATTTCCACAGAGCAGAGGACAGGAAATCCTTGTTGACTTTTCTGGGCATTGATTCCTATGTCACCACTATCATCATAAGCATCCTTAACAAGTGAGTAGCCAGTGCAATTCAAGGCAAAGGGAATTCATGGGCAAGGGTCTTGCCCTGTGCAGTAAGAGCAGACATAGAAATGTTAGGGAAATCTCTGCTCAAAGACACTGGTCACAGGGGCTGGGACTGTAGCTCAGCGGTAGAGCGCTTGCCTCGCATGCGTGAGGCCCTGGGTTCGATCCTCAGCACCACATACAAAGCAATAAAATAAAGACATTGTGTCCATCAACAACTAATAAAATATTTAAAAAAAAAAAAAAAAAGACACTGGTCACAGGCGTGGCTTGCAGACTGGTTCACCCCCTTGGAAGCCAAAAGCAACTTGCTGCCTGCCATGTGGGGATAACATTCCTGCCTTTGAGCATATTTTTAAAACCCACAGTGAAACCCACCTTAGTCTGAAAAAAGCAGCCTGAGGAATATCAACCCCCAAATTGAGCAGCACTGGGGAGATCACAAGAGGACATTAATGACTGTTTTGATTATTTGCACCAATCAATGTTTTCATTAATATGAAAAATATATTTTTTTGTTTATTAAATTGGTATAATCTGCGTGCAGAGGATTGATTCAATGTCTATGTTGGTATGACAAAGAAGTTTGATTTTTACCTGTAGGAAGGAATGGGTAGAAGGAAAGCTTATAGAGAAATGAGAAATTGGGGAATAGCATGAAAGAAGAAAGAGGAACTTGGACTTGGATCTGGGTACAACTCTTCCACCACCCTTCCCTTCCTTCCCCAGCCCTCTCCACCCCAAGCACACAGCCTCAAGGAAAGCTGCCAGGTGTGTTCAGACCACAGGATGGTCCCCACAGGAATTTCTGGCATTCCTTACTGACTGGGACAGGAGGCTTCTAGAGGTTCTGCCAACCTTCTAGAGGTTCACATCTTGGGAAAGGCCTGATCTGTTGGAACCAGACAGTGGGAACCAGACTGGGAACAATATTAACCAAAACAACAGCTGGTGCTTTTGGAGCACTCAGTAGGTGCCTGACACTCTGCCAAGCACTTTTTATCACCATTTTGCTTTATGCCCACAATAGTCCATGGTCACATTTGACAGGTTAAGAAACAGAAGGGCAGATGAGTGTGACTTGCCAAGGTTTCCAAGTAGGAAGCAGCAGAGCCAGGACTCAAACCTAGGTCTTTCTGATTCCAAAACCTGAGATCTTAACCAACCCTGCTCAGCACTAAATTTACAGAGCACTCAGTAAATACTTAAAAAAAACAGAGACTTAAAACTTACTTGAAGTTCTTCTGCTCCAAAAACAAAAATAAATGAATAAATGAATAGATGTTTCAGTTTATTTTATCTTACTTTTTGGCAATGTTGGGGGTAGAACCCAGGGCCTTACGCATGCTGGGCAAGTGCTCTAACCCTGAGCCTACATCCCCAGCCTTTCTGTTTTTTATTACCTCCTTATTTGCCTCTTTCTCATATTCTGATCTCTCCAATTTTTTAATCCTATTTCTTTCACCATCTGACTGTATACGCAATAAGCTCACTGATGTTCAGTTTCTCCATCCCAAAGAGAAGAGGTTGACAGGGTGGGGGATGATCCCTAAGATAAGTGCTGGGAGAATATGCAGGAAATCTACCTCCTGTGCTAGTTGGGCAGAAGAAAGTAGTCATAGACTTTTTAACATCAGTCTGACCTGATTTCAAATCTCACCTAGTGAACCAAGCCTGGCCCTGTGCTTTTGGTGACAAGTGTGTCTTAAAACCTTGGTTCACAAGTGGCTCCGTGACAGGCTGTTGTTGGCAAATCTGTTAGCAGCAGATTTGTCCCAGAACCCCTCATAGTCACCCAAATCTGCAGATGCTCAGGCTTCTTATGTAAAATGGTGTAGTGTTTGTATATATCTTATCCATATCCTCCCAGATACTTTTAAGTCATCTCTAGATTATTTGTATTACAAAATACAATGAAAATTCTATGTAAATAATTGTTATACTATATTATTTAGGGGGAAATAACAGGAAAAAAGATCTGTACATGTTCATTATAGTTTTTCTCCCAAATATTTTCTATTCAAATTTGGTTGAACTCACAGATGAATAACTCCAGAATATGGAGGGCCTCCTGCATGCACATTCTCTGAAAGCATTTTTTAGACATTTCACTTCTACCTTTTCCCTCCTAGCATCTGCCTGCTCTTCTGCCATCTGTGTGCCCTGACTGTGCCACCCTGTAGGCCATGGAGAATGAGCTACCAGTCCCACACACGTCCAGCAGTGCCAGTGTCACCAGTAGTACCAGCGGGGCCAGTAGCAGCAGTGGCTGCAATAGCAGCAGTGGTGGCAGCGGACGCCCCCCTGGGCCCCAGATTTCTGTATACAGTGGTATTCCTGACCGACAGACCGTGCAGGTAAGATTCTGATTGATCCAGGAATTGCATTCCTTACCATCTGCAGGGTTAGCCAGGCGGAGGTGTTGGCGTGGTCTGGTGGAATAACCTAGATGACTCCCAGAATGGGCAAAAGGAAGTAGGTTAGTAGATACATATTTGCACATGGTTAGGGGAGGGAGAGGAGTGCAAGGAAATTTGGAGAGGGAGAATACTTAGCAGATCATAAAAACCCCTTTCTTACCCAATGGTGTAGATCCCGGGGTGCTGTTTTAGGAGAATGGGTGTGTAAAAGGGCAGACAACTAAAAATAAGAAACGGCAAAAATGACTTTAGCTGCTCAGCCACAATCCAAACCCAAAGTGTCTCAAAGACAGAGGACCATAAAAAAAGCCCAAAGGAGTCTGTTGTCCTTGAAGCTTTTTTCTTTCTTCCCTGAAATTCACAAAATGTCATCCATGAGACTCCCCAGGTGATCACACACTGTTCCAAAATGCAGTTGTGACCACGTGTTGCCACCTTGTGTGTGCCCAGCACTGCTACAGCATTCTGCATGTTTATCTTCTCCGGCTATGAAAATGGCTATTATTAGCACAGTCCTATAACTGCTGAAATGGAGGCTCTGCTAAAACACTAACTTGTCCAGGTAAAGAAAAAAAAATCAAGCCTAAATCTGACCCCACACCCATGTTCTTAATCACAACAATATCTATTTGAGGTTCCTACATAATATAGGCGGAAGAGGGAGACTACAATTGAGAAATGTTTTCTCTAAGTAATTTTGCTGTTACAGTTTGGATATCCTAGAGGAGTGACCTCATCCCACTTTGGCCCCAGGCCCAGATAAGGGAGTGGGGGATAAGCCACAGCAGACAGTGAAAGGCCTGAGAAATCAGGCTAAAGAAGACACTAGCAGATGCCCTGGATTGTCCCTCTCCTAGTTATCTCTGCCTCACACTTAATCAAACCACGTCTCCAGTTCCCACCCTTGCCCCTGCTCCCAGCCTCTTCCTCCTGTCCCTTCACGCAAGAGTATCTGAGCTCTGGTTCCCAGCATCTGGCATCAGGATGTGACTTCCTCCCACCACTCATCAGAACTCAAGGCAAAAGGGACCTGGGGCTTCTGCTGTAGCAAGTTTGCATTTACACCCAGGCAGAGCCACTGGGAGCTCCTCCTCGCCCCATCCACTGACACCCTCTGGTGAGGAAGAGTCGCAGAACCTGAGCTACTGCTGGCTGAACTGCTGGAAAGGTCACTTTCAGGAGGCTAAGGAAATAGAAGGGTCTAGATAAGGGGAAGAAGAGCAAATAATTCTGGGGACAATGGGGAGTTAAAAAGTGGAATTCAGATGAAGAGGATCTGAGAGAGGAGAGCACACTAGGGAGACAGTAGTCAGGGAAATATGTGCAGGAGTTGGAGGTAGGATGTCCAGGGAAACACCAGAGCCCACGGAGAACCTGTTATATCAGCCTGTTCTCAAGCACCCCAAATCTGAGCCCAGAGCTTTTGCCCTGCAGCCACCAAGGAGTCACACTAAGCTGGGAAGACCCTTACTAGAGGCCAGATTGTAGGGGAGGGCCTGGGGTCAGGAGCAACCCTACAGCCAAGGATCCCATAGAGTTGATGGCAGGAAGTAGGCCAGAATCCAGGCATCAGTGCTGAGCACCAGCTGGGAAGAACAGGTAGGAGGGAGAAGCAGTGTCTCTGGGCCTTCTGAGAAGAAGACAGGGCCAGAAGGCTGCTGCGCAGCATCCGGCTCTCTTTGTTCCTGGAGGTGGGGGAGAATCAAACAATAGCCCTTTATCATTTCCTAGAGGCTGCCGTTCAGCCAATCAGAAAGGAGGGAGTAAGCAGTAAGGCCAGAGAATGGGAAACAAGAGCTAAAAAGAAGGAGCCGAGGAGAGAAGAGGCGAGGGAGGGAAAGAAGGAAAGGGGACTGTGTCATCCCTGTGGCCCAGCATGCTGCAAAGCCACCTTCTCGGGACTGACAGGGTCCTGTGAGCATTGTGTGCCAACCTGGGGAGCAGCACCAGTTCAGCCTTGCAGCTCCTACAAAAGCAGTTGCCTTTGCATGAATCTGAGTTGGGCTTCTGCTCAACCTGGCCCCTTGACTAGGTTCTTCTCTCCAACCCTCTGTCCACTTCGCCTCATTTGCTTCACCTTCATCTGAGGCTGCAGAGTGTTTGGGGGAGACAAGTGCCTAGCGAGCCTGGCATGGGAGGCTTCTGTCTCTGGGAGAGCAGGTTAGCAGTGGTCCTCACAGCACTGACACAGGAGCAGACCTGTCAGGAAGGACTGGAGACCCATCAAGGCAGATGAAATAGACAGACAGAAAGCTCTTCTAACAGATGTCTCTGAGTTCCAGGCTCTGGAGAGGGGCAGTGGGTTGTGGTGATGGTCACAGATCCTCGGGTTCTTTGCTGAGCAGCTGAGGAAAGCTGGGTTGACAAGCCATGGCTTCAGTAAGGGTGTCATGCAGCCGGCTGACAGCTCCAGCCCCCACTCTCCCTGCCTCCCAGGTGATCCAGCAGGCCCTGCACAGGCAGCCCAGCACTGCAGCTCAGTACCTGCAGCAGATGTACGCCGCCCAGCAGCAGCACCTCATGCTGCAGACAGCCGCCCTGCAGCAGCAGCACCTCAGCAGCGCCCAGCTCCAGAGTCTGGCGGCAGTACAGCAGGTGAGGAGCCCGGTAGCAGGGCTGAGGCTCTTGGGGTGTGTGAACAAGAAGAAGAGGAGGCAGGCACTGCCCCTTGCTTCCCATGCATCCTCTTGCCGGTCCTCACAAAGCCACAGGGAGGGGTTTTGCCATCATTTCCTTTTGGCAGATGAGGCAGAGAGAGCCCAGCTAGTGAGTGGAGCAGCTGGAATTCTCACATATTGTTTCAGAGAGAAGTGGTAGGAGAGCCACTTTCTCAACCACATCACTGTGCTGCTGGACCATGACTCCAATGAGGCACTCACAGGAGAAGGGTGTGCCAGTCTTACTTTCTGTTTCCCTCTGCTCCCAGTGGTTGAGAAGAACACATTCATCCATTTATCCACCCATCCATCCGTCCATCCATCCATCTGACAGAATGCTTTATGCAGCATTCATGTCAGGCACTGGGTACACTGTGGACCCTGTCTTCTTGGACCTTGGAGTAGGGAGTTAGCAAGTAAATAGGAACCAAAATAGACAAGGAAAGAAGCTATTTAAACATCTCAGTTGTGATATGACTATGACAGAAAGTAGATATGTCACTGAAGGACAAGGAAGATGACCCTACGTTGGGTGGTCAGGGAATGTCTGTCTGCTGGAGTAACATTAAAACTGATGCTTGAAAGATGACAAAGAAGAGAGGCCGAGGGGAGAGGTTGGATGGGCAAGACAGTGTATGCGACACTGTCGGCGTGGTATAGTGAGCTGCATGGGTAGGGTGGAGGCCCCGAGAGAACTGCAGAAACAAGGGCAGCAGCAGTGCTTAGGGTCTGCTCTGCTTGTTCAGTCCTCTCAGCAACCCTTCAGCTGGGTATTGTCATTACCTCCCTATGAAAGGGAAGACGGGGCCCTTGCTCAAGGGCACACAGTGGGGTTGGGCTCCCAAGGCTGCTCTCCTTACCACTATCCAGGCACTCCCTGGAAAATGAGAGCTCAAGCATGACTGGGGGTGGGGAGCTTGGACACTAGTAGCAGGAGTTTGTTCTTTTCTAGGCGAGCCTAGTGGCCAGCAGACAAGGGAGCACTTCTGGCAACAGTGCGTCTGCACAGGCCCCAGCCCAGTCACCTTCGGTGAGTAGAACTGGGGAGCGGCACACAGCACCCACAGCTCTGAACCAGCTCCTTCCTCCTTACCTAAGATGCTCACAAATTCTTGGACCTAGTGATCCTTAGTGATTCCTTAGCTGTGTAGGAT
Organism: Geosciurus inauris; assembly: GCA_004024805.1. Taxonomy (NCBI): domain Eukaryota; kingdom Metazoa; phylum Chordata; class Mammalia; order Rodentia; family Sciuridae; genus Geosciurus; species Geosciurus inauris. The sequence continues at coordinate 8,395 of PVHX01009393.1, forward strand.
CATATCTGGAGTGTTGCTTTTGCCAGGAAAAAAATCCATACCTCTCTCTAACCCTTATATCAATGCTCTGTCATCTTTCTGGTGTCAAGGCTCTGTTGCTAGTTCCTCCTTTGAATGCTGAGTCCTCCCTGCACCTCTGTACCTAGGCCAGAGATGGGGCAGTTCTGGGTGAAGCTCCCAGGCCCCAAAACGAGAGGTGGTCCTAAAGGAGGCTACCAAGGAACAGAAGAGAGGGAGAGCAAGAAATGAATGCAGGGACACAGTTCATGCCCAGAGCCTCCTGTTTCCTACTGCACATGTCTCTTTCATCAGATCAATCTGGCAGCCTCCCCAGCAGCAGCCCAGCTCATCAACCGGGCTCAGAGTGTCAACTCAGCCACAGCCTCAGGCCTTGCCCAGCAGGCCGTGCTCCTCGGCAACACATCTTCTCCAGCTCTTACTGCAAGCCAAGCACAGATGTATCTCAGGGCACAGATGGTGAGTACCCCCAGCTTGGGCCATAGATTTGGGGCCAGGAAAACATAGGCAGAGAATTTGGGAGCTGGGAGACTAGAAAAGGCAAGGAGACAAGAAAAGAGGGAAGAAGTACTGTGGGACAGGGGCAAGAGGAAGGGGGTGGAACAAAAAAGGGTGGGCCTGGAAGGCTCAGTGGGAACGTGGTATGGACTCCATGACTCAAGGAAGGGTGGGATTCCAGGCTGAGATAAAGTTACCCACAATACTTCCCTTCCCTGTCCTCCCAGAGCAAAATAAAATTGTCTCCTTCTTATCGGAAACTGTTCCTCAGTACTAATTAGGGTAGAGCGTGCAGGGACCCATGCCCAGATGATCCTATACACTCAGACTTAAGATGAGGAGACACACAGGTGCTCTCCCAAAATGGGATCTTCCCCTACTGTGACAGTCCTCACAAGGACTGACCACCTCTAGCTAAGGGGCCAAAGGTATGCTGTGGTGCAGAGAGGTACAGCTTCAGGGCCTGCCGCTGGCTGCTGCCCCACTACCTTCCCAGTAACCTCCATTCTAATCAGGTTCCCATGAATTTATTTAGGCAGAACACACCCAGGCTATCGCCAGCACACGTAAGAGCTCTCCTTTGCCCCTGTCCCTAAGGGGTCCAATAGGAACCTAATGGGCTTCTAAGATTCTGAAGAATTCCCTGGGACAATGACAGCGTTCTCCCTAGCAGCAGTAAATAACAGTCTGTGTTGAGCGCATCTGAGTTCTACGTCACATTTCCCATGCTGAAAAGTTTTCCCATCAGCCCCTTGGCACACCATCCTGAGAACAGTGCAGTCCTGCCCCCTCTCTTTGCTCTTATGGCCAGAATTTGACAGTTGGAGCTTTTCATGTCTTGCTCCCACACTCTTGTTCTCAGCTCTGAGTTCCTCATTTGAGGCTTGTCTCCATTCTCCAGCAAGGCCTTGTATACACACAGCATCAGATAGACTTTCATTTCCCTAGCAAACTGACAGCCACACAGTGACACCTCCCAAACCTGCCCTTGCCTTCACTTCACTCACCCCTGTGTCCCACTCAGTGCCCCCTCTGGGGCCCTGATGCCTGCCCACTACTCTCCAAAAGCAGGACATATACATACAGAGGAGTAAGCCTAGAATAATGACCACAGAGCTGAGAGGAAAGCTCCTGTCAGCACATCAGCCTGTCCACACTGATGCAGACTACACTCACATGGGGCAAGGTGCCAGCTGGGAATGGCAAGTAACCTGTGCCCTTCCAGATGAGATTCAGACACCAGCATAGCTCCAGGCTGTCTGCTTCCTCTGCTATTCCGGCTCCTAGGCCCCCTACCTCCAAATTTGACTTAAAATGACCAAAAGCATATGTCTGATTTGGTCCCTTCTGGAGGAGAGTTTTGATTTGATCTGATTCAGCTCTTGGGTCAGGGGCTGGAAATAGTCCTTGGGCACCTGTCCAAAGTCCCTATTGGCCAAGATGCTGAGGAGACAGTGACTTCAGGGTGTCCTGGGAACAATCCCCCACCACCTAGAATGAGCCCCTCACAGTGTTCTGAAGTCCCAGAGCAGTTGTCTTGCTCCATCCTGTCACTGTCCAGCATGGGTCAGCACACTACAAGCCTCTTGAAACTTTCAGGTGGTCCTTGGGACCCCTGCCATTACCTGCCTCTCTATTTCTACTTCCCAAGCCATCCTCTTCTCCCTGGCTAAAGTGTTCTCTGTCCTGTGGCTGAGCCCACATGGGGCAGGTAAAAGGCGCCTCGTTTCCTGTGATTCCAGGCCCAGCCAGGTAACCTGGTGCAGGTAGCTAGGAGCCTAGGCGGCACTGTTCCTTTGTCCCCTCAGCTCATCTTCACGCCCACGGCCACCGTCGCTACTGTGCAGCCTGAGCTCGGCACTGGCTCCCCCGCCCGGCCCCCCACCCCCGCCCAGGTGAGGATCCCATGCTTGTGGGAGGGCAGGGGGGTGGGCAGTACTGTAGAGGGGTAGGATACCGGGGATGGGCAGCCCTGGAGGAGCTTTGAAGTCTCTGGAAAGGCTGGGCTCTTCTAGGGAAGCAGGTGGAGACTGGACAGCCCACTGCTCCCAGACCAGCTCTTCAATTCCTGTACAGATGGCCTCAGCCCCTTTACTATTTTTCCCTCAAATACAGTTAGGGTTCAGAGGACAGCATGCTGAGGGTTTAATAGCCCCACCACACCTCTTAGGATAACTTGCTTTGTTGCTGCTTTGCAAGTGGAAAATCCCACTCTGATTACATGTGCCAGCTCTGCTAGGAATCAGGGGAAATGGCACAGAAAGGGAGAAACAATGAGTCCTGGGTTCCTGCCTTCTGCTGGAAGCACATAGATGCTATTATGGCGGTGAAGGTTCTAGGAGCTGCTGGGGAAGGAGAAGTCCTTCCAGCTCCCATCTCTCTACCCCATCTCCAGACTGGGGATGGGAGCCCAGGATTGGGTAGCAGTTATCAAAGTCTGGCACAGCTTCCATGTATCCAGCAGAGGGCGCCAGGAACCAGGCTGAATAAACATGCTGTCCGTTTCTGGAAAGGCTTAGAGTTCACCTTCTTTTGAGGACAAGATAATGCTTTGCCTAGTGGCTTTGCTAGCCAGTTAACTTTCATTTTTGCCCTGGCGCTTTCCAGCGTGGGAAGCCCCACGCTCTGCTGTATCTGGGAATTATTTCTAAATGGTATGCATCCAATCCTGTTAGTTTGGGGAGGAGGGAGGCTAACAGAGGGGAAAGAGCCTGGTCTTCCTAACCCTGCCTGCCCCAGCCTGGGCAGCAGTCACTTCTCAGAATTTAGTTCCTCAACTGGTGGATCCAATTGGTAGTGATCTTTCTTATCCTTTCTAGAACTTCACTTGCTTCTGGTTCCTCTTTCAGCCCCTAACTCATTCTCTTTCTTTCTTTCTAATTTTATATCCCACTATCCTGTTCAGCCACTCCTGGATCCATCCCTAAGCCCTCTTTCTTGGTTGTGTTAGCACTGCTCCTACCCACTTTCTCTGGACTCCCATAGACCCCTCTTTTCCAGGTACAGAACCTGACCCTCCGAACACAGCAGACACCAGCTGCAGCAGCCTCGGGCCCTAACCCCACTCAGCCTGTCCTGCCCAGCTTGGCCCTGAAACCCACACCTGGCGGTAGCCAGCCTCTACCTAGCCCATCACAGGGCAGGAACACTGCTCAGGGTTCCCCTGCAGGTGCCAAGCCTGGCGTAATTGACAGTTTGATGGAGCCACTCAAGAAAGGAGATGGCAATGGCAGCCTGCCAGGGAACATGGAGGGCCGGGCTGGGCTCAGCCGAACTGTTCCTGCTGTGGCTGCTCACCCCCTCATTGCACCAGGTAAGGGCTCCAGGAACAAAGAATCCAGACCAGACTATGAGCAAGGAGGAATCTTTGAAACCTTCATTTTTCCCATGGACCAGCTATGTGTCTGCCCCCTCTTCCACTCTTGAGGTATTCATCAGCTCCTGATTCTGTTTCAACTTTCTAGTTTGATTTGTTTCTGACTTTAAAGAAAGGAAGCCAGATGGGTAGGAATACATGAGTTCTTCACAATGGATCTTGGAATACACAGTCATATCTCTTAACCTTGAGTGAGTAGAGGTTGGCAGATGGACTATTTTGAGATTCCCTGTGACTCAGTGAAAAGGATAGAGACTAGCCAGAAGCATGGAGGAGCCACACAAGGAGTGGAGAGTAGGAAGTTTATCTTCTCATCATTCAGCAGATGTTTGTTTACTGATGTTTGCCAGTCACATTGCCAGTTCTGAGTGTACAGAGATCAATGAGATCAAGGAAGGCACAGTCTAGGTGGGGAGACTGACAGGTACAGAGCAGCATGGTGCAACCAGTGCTATGCTGTAAGCTGCAGCCACTGTAGGAGCAAGAGTGAGCCAGCCTTGAGGAGAGGAGCTGAGAAAGGCTTGCCAGTAAGGGTGACACTTGAGAATAAATCTAGATTTAAAAAAAAAAAACAAAACAAAACAGCAGATTCTGCAAAGGGGATGAATCAGTATTCCCTGGCTAGGCTCCTTTCCTTGCCTGCTAAACTTTCCCAGCACTGCCTATTATAGGCAATCTTTAATGGGAAAATCTGCCAACAGTCCTAGAAGCCAGACTTATCAGTCTAGGGAACAAGACCAAGCTGTTATATTTATTGAAATAAATAGAGTAGTAGGCCATATGGCTTGGTATTAAAGAAAGACTCACTCTGGTCATATCCCTGAGAAAACCACTAACCCTCTGCCCTCATCCAGGTTATTTTACAATTCAACCTAACTTGCATATTTTTTCTTGAAAACCTACTATGTGTTTACCCTAGATTAACACCAAGATCATCTAAGTATGAGGAGAGTGTGTGTGTGTGTGTGTGTGTGTGTGTGTGTGTTCTGAGTGTGTGTGTACGCATGCAATTCTGGGGATTAAACCCAGGACCTCACACCTCACGCAAGCAGTCTACCGTGGAGCCACATCCCCAGCTGTTTTTATTTTTTGAGACAGGGTCTTACTAAGTTGCTGTGAATAGCCTCAAACTTACAATCCCCCTGCCTCAGCCTCCCTAGTAGTTGAATTACAGCTACTGCACCCAGCTCACAGTATGACTTCTTCCCTAAAGGCATGTGCAGTCAAAAGGAAGAAACTAGATATATAAACAAATCCATTCAATTTCATAATCCCATTAGATACCATGGAGCACAAATGATCACCTCACTGCCAGACACAATGGGTCAGAGGTGTCATCTGGGCAGATGAAGCGAGGAAGGGTATCCCAGACAGACAGAGGGAAGCACGTGGAGAGCATGACACTGAGTTGGAAAAACCTGGGCTGAAATAATTTATTCATTTTTTCATACTTCAGAAACCACCTGGGATAAAGGCCCAGTTGCTACCTCCCAGTGGTCACTGCTGAGTGAGGAAGGTACTGCCCTGCATAAGTCCCACGGCTCCCAAAGTTTCTCAGCGTCTGACATTGCTCTCTCCAGAGACTCCAGCCTCTTCCTTTTATGGAAAAAGAAACTGAGGCTCAGAGTGGTAAAAACCAGGGGCTATTACAATGTGCTGACAGCAGCTTGGACTGCAGCTAGAACCTGGAAGCTGCATTTCTTCTACATTCTCACTCAACCCACAGACCCTTGAACAACATCAGGACTCAGGACTTCCTGAGAACCCCATTCCTGCCCAGTCCAACCTAAAGCTTCTCTCTAAACCTAAGCGAGCCCCCCAAAGTCTAAGGACTTTTCAAAAGAAAGAGCAGTTCTTGGGTTCTTCCTCTTGCTAGACATCTCTGAGTTCTCAAGGAAATTAGACAGAAAGGGGACCAGCATTTAGGGAAAGTCCATCTGCTAGGCATTTAAATCTTCGAAAGAACCCTTATGGTAGGTGTTTATCCATTTTATAGATAAGAAAACTGAGGCTCAGCAGAACTTAGTATATATTAAGCTCTTAAGGTCACTAAGTAGTAGATGGCAGATTTGGGACCTAACTCCACATTTGGCAGTCAGCTTCTGTCCCTAATCAAACCAGGTTGCCCCTTAGTTCTTACATTGCTTTGGGCCCTTCTTGGCCTTGCCTGATCCTGACCCAAAGCTCAAAGAGTCTAGGAGTTCTAAGATTGTTTGGAGTTTGCAGAGCTGGTGACAGGCTCTCTCTTCTTAAGCCCTGTAAGCACCAACGAGTAACAGGCTTGAGACCCAGGGGCCTAGGTGTGGCTTGAGACTAACTGTGTGCCTGTGATGTAGTACAGAGGCCAGCGGCCTCATGACACTTTCCATGGAGCAGCTGTGAACTGAGTGCTTACTACAAAGACCCTCTCCCCAGAGACGCAGATCAGTGGGCTTTGCATTGTTCCTGCCTCCCACTGGCCTGTCCTATTCTTGCCACCCCTCCTCTCTACAAGCTCTTAGTTCCACTCCCCCACTCCCACCTCCCAAATGGAAGGCAGCTGGGGGAGGCTTAGGAGCTGCGGATCCTCTGAGGGCCTCTGGAACAAAAAGACTAAAATAATTCTTATGGCCGGATGGGGGGCAGCCTGAAGCAGCACCTGTCTTGGGCTCCACAGTTCCCCAGGCACAGGTGACTTCTGGCCTCCTACCCGGAGGACCCATTGTGAATGAGCCAAGGGAGGGAGAGAGCTGCGGGAAGAGCGTGCTCGTGCATGTGAGACGGAGAGTGTGCGTGTTTTGTTTGCTATTGGAGCATTTTTTGAGCGGCTGGCCTGCAGCCCCCAGGGAAAGCAGCCAGTGGAGACCCGTGGAGGTGGGGGTGGGGACATGTGTTCTCCTAGGGGTGTTTCCTCCAAGAGAGGCAAATCCTCCAGTCCCAGCTGGGACTGCTCCCACTGACAGCTGTTTGGGGGCAAAGCCCCTCCCCCATGGCAAGCTCCCTGCTGTTCCTGCTCCTGTCACCTTGGCAACCAGCTTCTTTAGGCTCTGCAAATAGAAAAGTCCCTTATGCCCTGGAAGGGGGTGGGGTAGGGGAGGGTAGTGCAGGGAGGAAGGGAGCCTGAGGTTGGGCTTTGGAGGAGAAGGCAAAGATCTGGTCTTGCCTTTCTCAGTGATAAGACTGGACCACAGAGGGCAGAAGAGGGGCAGGCAGCAAGGGTCTCATGGGCCTGGCCTCCAGGGAATCCGAGTCCTAAAGGAGTTTGGCCACAGCTCTAGCTGGGAGGCTTAGTTCTTGGAGTCCTCTTGTAGAGGATAAACTCCAGGCTTTGGGTGCACACTCAGCCCAAAGGTGAGGAGAAAGTTGCTGACCAGGAAGGGGATGCTGTGATAACAGGGAGCTGTTGGGTCACTAAAAATCTGGGATCCTTTTCACCCAGTCCTGCCTTCAGATGCCAGGCCTTTGTTTCATATCCTCAACCCCTCTCAGGACACTGAAGAGAGAATTCTCTGTTGGGCAGGCCTGCTTTGTTTAATCACAGAGAGATTCTGTGTCAGGGTACAGAGATTTCCATCTGTAATAGACTGGACAATGTGATGCTTGCTGATTTTTGGATTCTCGGGTACGATGTTTCCCTTCCAAAGCAGCCACCAAACAATGGGGTGAACACACTTTTACTTAGAGAATCCAGCTAACAGCAATGCATGCTGGTGAACCTGTTATCTAGCTGGAAATCAAGATTCTCATCAATTCTAACACTAAAATTATGGAACTGGCCACGCAGGTCATTTCAGCTATCCACTGTAGAATCAAATTCAGATGATGAAGAATCTCTTCTTACTATTCAGAGGGAAAAATCTAGAAGATATAGATTAGCAGTAGAGGAGTTTTATATTTTGCTTAACATCCTTCACTGCATATGTATGTATGTATATTTACGTGTGTGTGTGTGTGTGTGTGTGTGTGTATGAGAGAAGGAGAGAAAGCCAACTGTGATACACAAAGGGCCTTGGGATTATTGAGCTTTCCTTCTTTCTTGAATTTTTTTTTTTAATTTTTAGTTGTAGAAAGACACAATACCTTTATTTTATTTATTTATTTTTATATGGTGCTGAGGATCAAACCCAGTGCCTCATACATGCTAGGCAAGTGCTCTACCACTGAGCTACAGCTTCAGCCCTCCTGAAATTCTTTCCTTAGGCTTCTAGTATACTACTTCCCTGGTTGCTACCAGTTAATAATAATAATTTCTAGTTAGTGAACAACCGTGTTCTAGATATTGTACTAACTGTTTACCTACACATGTCATTTAATCCTAACAGTGATTATTCCATTGTACAAATGAAGATCCAGCTCAGAAAGAATAATTAACTGCCATCCCCAAATGATTCTTCTGTCTCTTGTTCAGTCAGCACCTATTATGTGCCAAACATTATTCTAAGCACCACAGGAGTTACATAACTGAATAAGAGCTGAAATTTTAATAGGGGGTATGAAAACTTGGGTTATGCTTTTTAAAATGAGTCTGTTTCCAGGAGAATCGCGAGTTCAAAGCCAGCCTCAGCAACAATGAGGTGCTAAGCAACTCAGTGAGACCCTGTCTCTACATAAAACACAACATAGGGCTGGGGATGTGGCTCAGTGGTTGAGTATTCCTGAGTTCAATCCCTGGTACAAAAAAAAAAAAAAGAATATTTGAAGAGTATTTGGTGGTTTTGCCAGATGGCTGCCAAGCAGACCCAAAGACATTAAAGCTGTGTGCAATGAAATAGAATGCCCTACAGGCCTATTTTTATGACCTAGTTTCCTTTGACAAGGAAACTCCCCTTAGTTCTCCTTCCCTCTCAAACTTGTCCTGACCCTAAGCCTGGAGGAAATGCATCACAGAAAGTTCATGTAGAATTGTTTTAGGTCTTTCTAAAAAGAGCACCCATGCTGGATATAGTGGTGCACACCTATAATCCCAGCGGCTCAGAAGGAGTATTGCAAGTTCAAGATCAACCTCAGCAACTTAGTGAGGCCCTACACAACTTAGTGAGACCCTGTCTCAAAATGAAAAACAAAAAGGGCTGGGGATGTAGCTCAGTGGAAAAGCTCCCCTGGTTAAATCTCCAGTATAGATAGATAGATAGATAGATAGATAGATAGATAGATAGATAGATAGATTGATAGATAGATAGATTGATAGATTTTTTTTTAAAGCAGCCTCTTTTCATGTGTGTGTGGAGCTCTGACCTCTGGTCAGCCTCAGTCTCAGTCACCTCCTGAAGCCTGGTCACATGAGACTTCTTTGGAGCAGGGCAACCTCTTGAACATGCTGAACAACTTAAACCCAATATAAAAGTGCCTCCTCATCTGCCTTCCTCCTACAGATACACTGGGCTGAGGCTATACAGGGCGCTCTGTGGGTCCATTAATACACCACATTACCTATGCCTCCAGGTCTCCCCAAAAGTTCCTTTTGTGAGATTTCTAACTCTGAACCATGTTAAGCACTCCCTGAGGGAGGCTTTCTCTGCCCTCCTTCCAAAGCCAAATCCTCTTTTCCGTATTCTTATTATTCTGTGCTTATCCTATCAACGACATTTACCAAATTATGCTGAGTCTGTCTATCATCTGTCTCTTTTACTAGGGACCATGTTTTATCCAGCATCAAGCATAGTGCTTCCTCTGTAGTAGGTGCTTAGTAAATACTGACTGAATGAATGGTTGAAAGTACATCTTCACTTAACTTTTTAAATCTTGAAAAGTAGTGGTTGGTAAAATGATAACACTATTTCTCTCCCACAGGCATCCTCCAAACCCCAGTCAGTGATAATGGACTCCCAGAAAAATAAGGACGTATGTAGGCCCACCACCTCTGAGCAGAATGCTTGTAGTGTTTCTGAGACAGTGAGCTGTTTCCTACATATGTGAAGCCTTGAGATCAATAGAGAACTATTATCGATAAATTCTGTCAGTGGATGCGGTAAAGGGAGTGTGCCAGTGACCCTTCAATCAGCCTTCCTGCCTGTGAGATCTTAATGCTCTTGTTAGTATCAACACATTGGTTTGGAAGCAGTGAATTGGCCTTTTCAGATTCTAAGGAGGCAATTCAGGTTAGAGCACCAGCCAGGAAGCTGAGCCTTCAAAGGAGTCTCACTTAATTTGCAAAGGCCCTGGGCCTGCCTCTCCCCTGCTCCATAACACAAAGGTTTGATCAGGCTTTACAAACCTGTGGTTGAGATCCCACAGAAACAACCCATGTTTCTTAGAAGCAATGAGCTCTCTGGCAGCCAGGGAGTGGGAGCTAGGGAGAAGGAAGATATTGGTCTTTAGGAAGGAAATAAGAAGAAAGGTCTAGAGAGATTTCTGTACATTAATATTTCACAAACTGATATACTCATTCTAGCTGGAAGGGAGAGGGACATGACTTCTGGTATTGTGATCTCACTGCCCCCAAATTGAGCAGGGAGGGCAGGGAAGAGGGAGAGAATGAATTGGTCTCATCATGATTGTCAGAGGACATTTGCTGAGCTCCTAAAAACATGCCAGGTATTATGTTAGACAAAGCAGAAGGTAAAAGGAGCACTGCTTTAATTCAATTAGAGCACATCTTTTGGATTAAAAAATAAGACTCAAAAACTTTGACTCAAAAAGCATATAGTCAGCCAGGTGCGGTGGCGCAAGCCTGTAATCCCAGCACTTAGGGAGGCCGAGACAGGAGAATCACGAGTTCAAAGCCAGCCTCAGCAATGGCGAGGCGCTAAGCAACTCAGTGAGACCCTGTCTCTACATAAAACACAAAATAGGGCTGGGGATGTGGCTCAGTGGTCGAGTGCCCCTGAGTTCCATCCCCAGTACCCTCCCCCACCCCCCAAAAAAAGCATATAATCTATTTGGAGCAATAAGACATCTACACACAAAATAATAAAAGTATTCCCATTTCATTTAATCTAAGACATCTCTGATTGTAAGATGCACCATTACTTTATTAACTCTAAGAAAGAAACTAACATCAGCTGTAATATGCAGCCCAGTTCCAAAGTTGCTAAACTGGAGGGGGATAATCAATTTTTTTTTTTTTTTTTTTTGGTACCAGGGATTGAACCCAGGGGTACTTAACCACTGAGCCACATCCCCAGCCCTGTTTTGTGTTTTATGTAGAGACAGGGTCTCACTGAGTTGCTTAGCACCTCGCCATTGCTGAGGCTGGCTTTGAACTCGTGATTCTCCTGTCTCAGTCTCCCTAAGTGCTGGGATTACAAGCGTGAGCCACCGCGCCGGCTTTTTTAAAAATCAGTGAAATATGTGTATAGGACAGTACATGTTAAGTCACAAATGAATCACATAAAGCATGTGGGAACTCTAGGGAAACACCCATAACTGAGGTTAAGGTGAACAGGGAGAAAACAGGAACAGAGGCCCAGCCAAAGCCCCTTAAACCTGAGAGCACTGAAGCAGAAGGTGGGCATCCCAGCAGGTAGAAGCACTGAGACTGAGGCCCAAAAGGCCTGAGAGGACAGGAAGTTTTGTGGCACAATGAGGAAATCAGCGAGGGTGAGTACAGGAAGGTCGTGATAGGCTGGATGGGCACAGGGTTCAGCCAGCTAGACTGTTGGTAAGACCACGAGGCCTGTGAGATGAGATGATACCCATCTCACCCATGTTCTGGCTCTAAAGAGAACAAGTCCCAACATACCATCACTCATTCACTTAGTAGTGCTGACTAAGCATCTACTGAATTTGAGGTACTTTGGAAGAAACAAATGAGTTACATAAATCTTGCTTACTGAGATTAGTCATTTTCTGAAATAACTACCAGACAGATATCTGCTTACCTCCATTTTATAGATGATGGCAAAAGAGTACGGAGAGGTCAAGTCACTTACCTAGCATCACACAGATGGTAAGCAGCAGAGTTGAGATTTAAATCCTAGCATTTTGACTCTGGAACTCACATTAACTGCTGGGCACACTGCATCTCAGAGGGCAGTGCTAATCCGAAAAACCTTAGTGGCAGTTCAGAAAACAGAAGAGTCCCATTGGCTATATAGGTCAAGGAAGAATGACAAGGATTTGGTTTGTGACACTCTAGATAGTATGAGAAAAGGGACTAACTACAGGGGACAGGGCACAGCACTGAGAATGGTAAAGATTGCTTGGGTCAAAGAAATAATAAAAAGGTTTGTTTATGTTGCAAAAAGATCTTGAACGCCAGGGGCTTGGGACAACTGCAGATAAAGGAGAGTCCTTGGTGGCTTTCAGCCAGGGGTCAGATCTGAGCACTAGGAAAGACTAATTTGCACTCTATTCATAAGATGGGTTATAGCAGAAAGAGACTCAAATCAGGAAAAGAATAGTTATAAAATTATTGCAATACTCTAACAAAAGGAATTTTTTTGACCCAGATAATGCTAGAGTTAACCATGGGTTTTATTTTATTTATTTATTTATCTATTTATTTATTTATTTATTTATTTATTTATTTATTTATTGGACTTCAAAAATACTTGTGCATGGGCTGGGGATATAGCTCAGTTGGTAGAGTGCTTGCCTTACATGCAGAAGGCCTTGGGTTCAATCCCCAGCATCACAAAAACAAAACAAAAACCTATGCACTCCTTTAAAACACCTCTGGGTCTTTAATCTATGAACTTTTTTAAGCTTTATGGGCTTTATTTCCAGGTTGGGTTATAGTGGCATTATTTGTCCTGCAACAATTCCCTTTAGTTTTCTCTGAGCAGCACAGGTTAGGGGAGAGAGGAATAGGATGGGAAGTGCAGGAATAGAGGGCCAGGAGCCTCGGTTTCCTCTTCCAGCCTTTGGTGTTAGCTTTCAGCCACTGTAGCAAACACATGTGTTAATCAACTTATAAAGAGAAAAGGTTTATTCGGGCTCACAGTTTTGAAGGTTCCAGGCCATGATTGGTTGGCCCCATTGTTTTGCCCTTGTGGTCAGGCAGCACATCATGTCAGAGCACATGGTTGAGCAAAACCACTCACCTCCTGGCCAGGAAGCAAAAGGGAGAGGAGGGGGCAGAAGTCCCATAGTCCCCTTCAGGAGCACACCCCCAGTGATCTAAAGTCTCCCATAGGCTCCCACCTCTCAATAGCATCACCTTGGGAACCAGGCCTTCAGCACATGAACCCTTGGGGGTCGTGTAAGGTCCAAACTACAGCATTTGGTACAACAAATACGTATTGTCTCTAAATGTATTCTCTGTCCTCTACAGATTTAGAGCCTTTTGCCTCTTCCACTTTTCTCATCTTATTAACCCTGAATTTTAAATCTTCCTACTATAACCACCCCATCAAGTTGTAGAGCTAGAGAAAATTTGTGCGAGCACCTAGCACAGACCTCTTGTTCCACTAGGAAAAGCTGAAGCTCTGACCACCATCAGCAGGTGGCGGGACTCCTGACATGGACCACTTCCAGCTCTCACCTCAGTTGGGCAGCCCTTGAGATGACTCTGTGTCCAGGGTAGTGGGCTGCATTTCCAGTGACAATGCCCATCACTTGCAGATCCTTTTGGCCACTGGGGTCTAATAGGGTACTTTATGGCATCTACAGTATCTCTCAGGTGCCTTATCAAGAGTTGTCATCAAAATTCCTGAGTGTTAAGTTTATCTAATGAACAATCTTTGCTGATTGTTAACCTCAGAGCTATCTGATGTAGCATTAGGAGACAGGACTTAGATTGGGATCAAGGGCAATTTATAATCACCAAATGCCTGCTGGCAATTTTCATCAAGGTCCCACCATCACCTCAAACTCAACACATTCCCCTTAAAACCACATCAATGTCACACTTCCTAATTCCCTCATCCAAGGTAATTCAGATTACATCTTATGGGCCATCCAGATTCCCTCTGTCTACAGTAGCAGTCACTAGGACCATGGCGACTTCCCTTCCTGTTGCTTCTTATTTCTGTTCTTTCCTTTCCATTCCTGTTGACATCCTGCTTGGAATTCCAGTTGGGCTGTGATGTCTATATACATGCAAGTTTTAAAAAGAAAGTACCTGTAGAATCACAGACAAAAATTTTAAAAAGAAAGTACCTGTAGAATCACAGAATTCTTTTTAATATACTAGCTTGAGACCCGGAAGTTGCCTTTTTCTTGGCTGTGAGCCTTTAATTGTAAAATCCACGTGTAAGCTTCCAGCTGTGACCGCCAGTGCATTTACATGGCATAACCTCCTCCTGTGGCTCTCCAACCATGGGAGTCTACACAGATTAGCTTCTACATGGGATAGAATCACCTGAACTACCCTGGATGCCACTAAGACAGAGAGATTTGTGGGAGGACAATCAATCTCTGAGCTGAATTCCCTGAATCCTTACTATATACAGAGCAGCTGCTAGATGCTGAAGGGATTACTAAAAAATATAAGCTTCCTTAATCTCAAAGAGACAGCATGGTTAAGATAGCAGAAAGAAAAGCTAGTAACACATGGAAACAAAGAGATTCCACATCAGGTCAGGTGTGGTGGCACACACCTTTAATCCCAGCCACTGGGGTGGCTGAGGCAGGATGATTGCAAGTTCATGGTCAGCCTCAGCAACTTAGCAAGACTGTCTAAAAAGAGAAAGAAAGAGAGAGAAGAATTTCGATTAGGCCAGGTGTGGTGGTTCATGCCTATAATCCAAGATACTTGAGGGGCTAAGGCAGGAGGATCACATGTTCAAGGCCAACCTCATCAATGTAGCAAAACCCTATCTCAAAATTTTAAAAAAAAAATTAAATGGTTAGGGATATAACTCAGTGGTAAAGAGTCCCTGGGTTCAATTCCCAGTGCAGGAAGGAAGGAAGGAAGGAAAAAGAAACAAGGAGAGAAAGAAAGAAATTCCAGATCAGGACATGTTTTATCTTCTTGTAAATAAACTGATCTGCTGTCCTGCATTATGTTAGATTCACAATAAAGAGATACATTATAGTTTCCAACCACAGGGGGTTCATGACTTGAAAAGGAAGACAGATAAGAAGCAACATAACCCACGAAGATAAACATTATTATGACAGAGGTAAACCAAGGATGCTTTGAGAACCTAAACCAAGACTAAAATAATATTTATGATTGTATCTAGAAATGATTAATCATGGCTGTGTGCCAGGCACTGATGTACACATTATGTCATTTTCTTATACTTTACTCTCAGGTTTTTCCCCCTCATTTCATCTTTACAGTGATTTTCTGGGCAGAAACTATTTCCAATTTTTGGATTAGGATGGTGAGTCTTGGAGAAATTAGGTAGCTAGTCTAGTTCCCATAGTTTGTAAAAAAAGGGAACTAGTAGTCCAGCCCTGGTCTGCCTAATGCCAGTGTTGGAGGACTCCAATGTCCGCTGACTCTTGTAGGAGGTCCAGCCTGGGCAGAGTCAGAAGGATGGGTAAGGATGAACCACACAGCTGGTAGTGAGGTTGCAGGTACTGCAGGCACAGAGAACAGCGAGTGCAGGGCATGGAAGAGAGAGTGGGACACACCTAGAACCCAGTGTTGCTCTGAATGGCTGCAATGGTCAAAAGAAGCCTTCACAGGGCGAATGAGTTTTGAGTCAGGCTTTGACAGGCAGCCCATAGAGCCCAGTGTTTGGCATAAGAGAAAAGCAAGAAGAAAGCATGTGCTGGGCCTTGGCACTGACCAGGCCAGGCTCTAGGTGAAACATGAAAGGGAAACATGGCATTGGGGAGCCCTTTATTTGTGGGTGCGGGAGGGGTGCATCAAGGGCCACAGCAGATGAGCTTCAGCCACGCGGTCTCACCTGGTCTTTCCCCTTCAGCTTATGCGCAACTGCAGCCACACCAGCTCCTCTCGCAGCCATCATCAAAGCATCTGCAGCCCCAGTTTGTGATCCAACAGCAGCCACAGCCACAGCCGCAGCAGACCCAGCCACCACGGCCTGCACCCCAAGCCCAGTCCCAATCCCAGCTCGCCTCAATCCCTCCAAGCCTGGCCCTGCAGCCTGGCTCAGAGGCCCATACCATGCCTGTGGGCCCAGTGACACCCACTCTGCCACTCCAGTGTCCCACTGCCAATCTGCACAAGCCCAGCAGCAGTCAGCAGTGTCATCCTCCCACGCCAGACTCTGGGCCTCAGAATGGACATCCCGAGGGCATGTCCCACACCCCTCAGCGCAGGTTCCAACATACCTCAGCTGTCATCTTCCAACTACAGCCTGCTTCACCGGTGGTGAGTAAGCTGAGCCCGGCGTACACTGCAACTGGGTGCCCCCAGCTCAGGCAATCCCACAGCCCCCTTCGGATGTGTTTCTGGGTAGGCTGAGTGTTGAAGTCATCTCTGGGTGTTGTTCCAAGGAAGAAGATGACTGAATCTTAAAGCCCTTGCCTGCTGCCACAAGCTCCAAGAAATGGGGGTAGTATCCGAGAGTGCAGAGGTGATTTATGAGAAGACCAATCTCTCTGTCCTGCCCCCAACAGCCCCAGCAGTGCTCCCCTGATGACTGGAAGGAAGTGGGACCTGGGGAGAAGAGTGTGCCTGAGACTCGGTCAGGTCCATCACCACACCAGCAAGCCATTATCACTTCCATGCCTGGTGGCCTACCTGTACCCAAGAGCCCTAACATCCAGCAGTCTCCAGCTCACGGTATGAAGCGTAGTGGGGCCCTTGGAGGAGGGGAGGAAGGCAGTCTTCCTAGCCATCCCCTAGCACATTTCACCTGGGCATCTAGAACGGGAGAGTGAACTACTGAAAGCCCAATAAGGCAATGAAAAATCTGAGCAGTCAGAAACAGGAGGGGAAGGAGAAGCTGAATCAGGGATGCAGACAGAGGCCTCAGAAGATATAGAAGTAAGTTGGTAGAGAAGGAAAAGGAGAGTTGAAAGTTCTAGAGCCAGACTCTGAAGCCTACATCGTCACTGGTCTCAGATGCGTGTGCAGTTAGATGCACCAAATTGAGAGTTGAGGTAAGGCATCCTGTTGTGATTGTCTGCTTCGTTTAGTATGAGAGGGAACTCTTGAAATTGGAAATATGGCAAGATGGTTGCCATATCTCAAAGATAAGGATAATGCCTAAAGGGATCTACAAGGGACTCAGCACCTTTGAGGGAATTGTGCTCAGCCCTGGAGTCCCCATGTGTCTGTGAGTTACCAGTGGACTTCTCCAGCACCCAGGCTTTAGAGGATGGCCGGATCCCTCCACCCTGATGGGAGAGTCTCAGCAGGACCTCCGCCCTCTATGGAGATCCATTTGCTTCCCTTTCGCTCTCTGTCAGTTCACACAGCAATCTTGGCCCACATCTCAGTGACATTTTGAGCCATGGGCCATCTGCAACTCAGGGAGGCAGGTGATGCTAAGTGTGTGCTGGGAGTGGAGATGGGAGAAGCAAGAGAAAAAGAGTTTAGAAATTGAAAAAGGAGAAGGAAGGAGAAAAATACTTTGGGACAAGGTAGGGCAAAAAAGTTTATAAGGACATATAAGGTATAAGGGATGAGATCAAGGAAAGCAAAAGACTATGGAGAAAAGATACTAGAAAAATTAAATATGGGAAGAAGATAATCCATTTTCTTTGTACACTTGCAATAATAATAGGGTCATCATTTTGGAAAGCAGTCTGGGGGTTTGGCTTAGTGGTCAAGCACCTGCCTGTCATGCATGGGCCCTTGTGGGCCCCTGGGTTTAATCCCCAGCACTGAAAAAAAAAAAAAAGAAAAAAAGTAAAAACAAAAGCAGCACATTTATTTCTGGAATTGCTCTAATTATCAGAAAATTGCTTTTCAAGTAAGCCAAAACCTGCCCTTCTCAAACTTGATCATCTTGATGATGATTCTATGAGAGAGAGGGAAAAAAAAATTGAGGCCACACACGGTGTTGCACGCCTGTAATCGCTGCAACTTGAGAGGCTGAGGCAAGAGAATCACAAGTTCAAGGCCAGCCTCAGCAACTTAGAGAAGCTCTCAGTAACTTAGGGAGACTCTGTCTCAAATTTTTAAAAAGAAGAGAGGACTGGATGTAGCTCAGGGACAAAGCACCACTGGGTTCTGTCCTCAGTTCTGAAAAAAAAAAAGACAATAATGACAAACCCTTCCAGGCTAAAGACCTGAGACTTTTTCATTTTTCTCTATGACATGTCAAAGCCTCCATTCCTACCATTCTGGCCATGCTTATCTATCCATGTTCTACCTTTTCATTGTTTTTCCTAAAGTGTGATATCCAAAATTAAGCACAGCAGTTCCAAATTAAAAAGTCACTAATCTTTATCAGCCTTTTAAGATACAGGACTACTTCCTAGATCCACATGAAAGGGTAGGAAGGAACTAAAATTTGCTAAGTACCTACTATGCGCTGGATACTGTTCTGTCCTTTACTCACTCATGACACCCCTGAGATAATTATTATTATCCCCATGACTCAGAGGGAAAAACAAAAGCCTAAAGGAGCTACAGATCACACAACTGTGAAAGGGCATCACCCTGGCCCTGGCTTGTAGTGTAGTAATTCCCTCACCTTCCTTCAGCAGGCCACTGCACCATGGCCCCGCTTTAACTCCTCCCTTTCATGGGAATGGTGCTGTTGGTTCAGAGTACTATGTCAACTGAATTCCAGAGGGTTGGGTTTAGTTTTCGTTTTGCTTAGGAGAATTTTTGTTGTTTTGTTTTTTCCCCATGAATTGCTATCTTGCCTGGTCTCCTCAGCCTCAAACTTTTAAAATTAATAATCCAAATCAAAATACAATTAATTGCATCTTCTAAATGTTACCTTGTGAATTTAGCCCATAGTTCTAGCATAACAAGAAATTGGTGATAGTTAATACCTAACATTTATTAAACTGTCTTTGGAAGCCTTTACATACATTTCCTCATTTAATCCTGACAGTAACTCTCTGAGTAGGAACTATCATTTATCCTCATTTTATTTTATTTTATTTTTGTTTGTTTGTTTGTTTGTTTTTTGGTACTGGAGATTGAACTCAGGGGCACTCAACCACTGAGCCACATCCCCAGCCCTATTTTGTGTTTTATGTGTTTAGCAACTCAACTCTCACTGAGTTGCTTAGCGCCTCGCCATTGCTGAGGCTGGCTTTGAACTCGCGATTCTCCTGTCTTAGCCTCCCTAAGTGCTGGGACATTTATCCTCATTTTAAAAATGAGAAAACCAAGGTACAGAGAGAATAAGATGTGGAGAAGGAATCTTTTATATATGAAATCTGTTATTCATTATACTATCTTTTCCACTTAACTTTGCCATCTGTAATTAAACAGTATGATTTCCTAGTCTTTTATGAATTTGCTGAAAGAAGTGTTATATAGGATCCAGCTGAGGATAGATACATACCCTGTCTCCAGGCTGCTGTTCAACATTCTTTGTTCAAGTATTTGTTACCCAGCCACTCCTAAGTGAACTGACATTTGCTTGCCTTCTTCCATCTTATCCGTAAAGCTCTCAAAAATATCTTTCAGCTGAGCGCCGTGGCGTGTGCCTGTAATCCCAGCGGCTCAAGAGGCTGAGGCAGGAAGATTGTGAGTTCAAAACCAGCTCCAGCAACTTAGAGAGGCCCTGAACAACTCAGTGAGACCCTGTCTCTCAATAAAATACAAAAGGGTGGGGTGCTGGGGATATGGCTCAGTGATTATGATCAACCCATAAAAAGCATCCTGCTCTTGAGATCTTATCTTGTGAAAGAAGGAAGCCTTTCCTAGTGGAAATAATTGCCAAGCATGCATGACTTAAATATCCATGCATTTGTGTATGTCTGAATGCCTGCTCTGTGCAGAACACTGTGGGATGGGAGGCAATACACAGACGTCCCAACCTTCAAGGAGCTTAACATCTGCTGGGAAAAATGTAAGATACACAGGAAGAAAATTACAGTGAAAGCTAATGTGCCATGTTAAATGCCATGGAAGAATCTTAGGTAAGTGCTTTACAAGTTGCAAGGAGGGAAATGTTACTGCCAAGTAGAGATTATAAGAATGGATTCCAGGGAGGAAGTGGCATTGCTCTAGAGCAGGGATTGGCAAACTACAGCCCCAGGGTCACATCCTTCATAATCCTAGTATTAACAGTTTGCAAGTTAAAAATGATTTTAACAATCAAGAGAATATTATTTCGTGATATAATACTATGAGATTCAAATTTCAGCATTCATAGTGAAGTTCTGTGGCAACTTTCATATCCCAATGACAGGGTGAAGTAGCTGGGACATGGGAATTTATAGACCATGTGGCCTATAAATTCTAAGATATCTCCCGTCTGGTCCCTTACAGAAAAAGTTTGTCACTGCGTTTCTTGAGTCTGGAATATACAAAGCTGAGGAAAGAGCATTCCCAGAAGGACCAGGGGAGGGTTTGGGGTTGGAGTCAGAAAGTATGGGTATGTTTGGGGAATAGCTGAGTATTCAATCTCTCATTACCTTAGTTTTTAAAGCAAAATATTATATGCAAGAAATGCAGAGACACAGGGGGGATGGGGGGATGGAAATGTAAATATTAATAAAAAGGTATTTGAAAACTTGAAAAATAGTAAAGTAGAAAGAAAAGGAATGGGGGGAAAGGGAGAGAAGTAAACATTCAGAGAGTGTAAAATAAATACAAAATGTGGAAACAAACAAAAGTTATGCACACTGGCGCACACCTGTAATCCCAGCACTTAGGGAGGCTGAGACAGGAGAATCGCGAGGTTCAAAGCCAGCCTCTGCAACAGCGAGGCGCTAAGCAACTCAGTGAGACCCTGTCTCTACATAAAACACAAAATAGGGCTGGGGATGTGGCGCAGTTGTCGAGTGCCCCTGAGTTCAATCTCCAGTACCAAAAAAAAAAAAAGAAAAGAAAAGAAAAAAAGTTATGAGGCCAGAGAGGGATAAGAGACAGAATGATAGAGAACTAATATCAATGCCAAGAAAGGCAAGATGGGGGAATACTGGGAACAGAGAGAAATTTGCAGTTTACCCCCAGCTCCTGGGATAAGAATTGTGTCACGTTGTACATCTTTTGTACCCCACAGCTCTTAGCATGTTTTCTGAATGAGGATGTTTCTCCAGGACTGTTCAGGTTTAACTAGTGTGTTCTGGGAAGAAAACTTAACATTTATTGGGCTCCCACTGTGCGTCAGGCACTGCAAGCAATTTGTAAATCAGTTAACCCGCACATTAAACCTAACGGGTAGGGATTACGCCCTTTATGGTGGTATGACTGGGTCACTTTAGTCATTACTTCACCTCTCTGATCTTCGGTTAGCAGCGGGGAGGATAATGACCACTTGGAGGGTTATTGTGAGCACAGGAGAGAGGGTGCGTTCACTTCGGCCCTGACACGTACTCAGCCCTCAATTACTAGTGGTCCTTATTACGATGCTTGCCTCCGAGGCCCCACGGACAGTGAACCGTCAAGGCGGGAGTCAGACCACTCCGCCCGGGGGCACTTCTGCCGAGGACGAGGGCAGCCGTGCTCGGGCGCGCCGTCGCCTCCCGGGACCCAGACCCGCTCGCCCAGCCGCGTTGCCCAGCGGGACCCGCCGGCCGGCCGCGCCTTCCGGAGGGCGCGGGAGGGGCTCGGGTGCACAAAGGAAGCGCGCGGCCCGCGCCCGCGGCCCCGCCCCGCGCCGGTCCTGTCCCGCCCCGCCCCGCGCGCCGGCTCCGCCTCGCCCTCGCCCCGCCCCCGGCGGAGGCGGCCGCGGGAGCCGTCCCGGACGCGCCGCATTGTCTCCGCGGCGCTGCAGCCCTCGAGCGCCCGCCGCGCGCGCGCAACCCCGGCCGCCACCCGCGCCCCCGCCCGGGCCAGCGCCCCCGCTGCCCTTTGTTGAGGCCGGCTGGGCCGGTGCGGTCGGATGCGCCGCGGCAGCCCCGGGCCCCGGCTCGGAGGCTCCCGGCGGAGAGGAGGCGGCCCGCCCGGGCCCGGGACCCCGCGCGCGGCGGCGCCGGGCCGAGGGGCTGAGTAGGCCCCGCCCGGCCAGGCCCAGCCGGGCCCTGGACAGGTCAGTGCCGGGGCGGGAGAGGGGTTCTCGCCCGGAAAGGCCGAGGGCCGCGCGCCGCGCTGAAAACCGGGCACCGCCCTCCGGGCCGCGCGCGGCGGGCCTACTCTGCTGCCAGGCGGTGCCAGCCGCGCCGCTCGCCGCCTCGGCGCCTGGGAGGTGCCCGGCCGCCGCCGCCTCGCCTGGGGACCCTGCGGCCCTGGAAGTCGCCGCGTCAGCCTCGCGCGCCGCACAGGCTTCGGTGTGTCTCTGTCCCCGCACGCCCCCGCCCCGGCTGGAAGCACGATTTCCCGGGTGGATGGTCCGTTAGAACAGGACTGCTGGCATCTGCTGCTCTTTACTGAGAGCGGACTACCTATCCCGGAGGCGCCTGCGGCCTCGCTCAAGAGTCTTGTTCTTAATCTAGTTCAGCCTCATGAGGTTTTTTATTGGATGGGAAAGAGACAAGCTGTTCTGTGCCTATCCTCTCTTCCATTTTTAGAAGAGCATTTTCTCTCCTTCCTGTGCCAAATGAAGGTATGCTACATTTGTTAGTTGCTTGCGTTAAAACCGGGATCTGTTCGATTCTTTATTTAAATTGAGGTCCACAGAGAGGGAAATAATTTGCCCAAGGCCGGGTTGCAAAGCTGTGATGAAGCTGCAGTCTGACCGCCTAGCCCCCTGGCACGCGCGTTGGATGCCAGTTTGTGCCAATGCGACCCCCCATCTGCCAACCTAACCTTGGCCTTGCTGTCTGAATAGATTTCACTGACACACTTTCTGTTCTGATCAACTTTCCTTTCTTTCCTACTCCATACTTAGAATGTTTACCAGCTTCATGTCTTTTCTACAGAGCACACTTTTTCTTTTCCCTGCTTTACAAGAATCAGTGACAGCTTTCCCCTCACACCTCTCCCCTCCTGGATTCTTAATCCCCATCCCACTGCATACTGGGCCCAAAAGGATCCCTTGTGAAATAAACTACCAACCTAAATCTATTATATGTCCCCAATTTTTCTAGGACAACCCCAATTTAAACTGTTACGTCCCATTGTCTATCAGCCTGAGTATGTTGATTTTTGATTTCGAAAATAATGTTAGTTTCACTGTACCAGACCCTACTGCCCTGGCCTTTTCCAGCCATTTGGCCCTGGGGCATTACTAGGTAATCCAATTATCATTCACCTGGGATTTTTATTCCCCTCCTGAGTCAACCCAAATGTTGGAATTGCCAGGATTTCTAGGTCAGCATGAACATTACAGGCAGAAGCAAGGAAATTCCTTCTCGCTCCTGTATTCCCCACTTCCAATCCTATCTTATAATCCAGTGCAGTGGAGGGCAGGGCACCTGTGGTGGTGGTGTCTGTTGATTAGGGTTTAGCTTTGGGTCACAGGAATATAGGGCTTCACATCATTTGGACTCCAGAATAGAGCATATCCTGCTATGTTAGCTTTAGAGTGAGACATTCTGTCTTGAATATTAATATACTAGTATAGCTAAGTACTTTTGATTTCATTTAGTTAGACTTAACACACCTTAAAATTTTAGGTAAAACACTAAAAGGTAAAATACAGTGTTTTTAGGTAAAACACTGTCCTAGTCCCTGTGGAGAATATAAAAGTGTTTTTCACACATAAGCCCCAGTGTCTGGATTGGGAATATTCCCACTTTTGAAATCAGCTGATAAGCTGTGTTTTCCACTCTTAATTTCTGCATCTAGGCTCCAGCCCCTGCAAGGCAGGGACCATGGCTTCTGGCTTGGCTCCTTCACAAGGGCAGACTTGTTTCACAGAGAGCCCAGCAGATGGGGAGTGGTGCTCTTTGGGCACCTGCCCTTTCCAGGCCTTGTTTATCATGTGAGTGCTGCTTTTCTGCCCACCCAAGATCTGTTTCCAGGCTTGCCCATACACTCTGAAGAATAGATGCTTTTTTCTCCTCCATCCTTTATCTTGAGAAAGTGGGTAGCTTCTTAGTTCACTCTCCTGTTCTCAAGTTGGTATCTCAGTTACCCAACTGCTTTTCTACAAGTGGTCTCTTGTTTTTCCCCCAACTTTTTTTTACTGACATGTGGCATATAAGTGCTAATGGCTGTTGATGTTCTGTCACGTACCCACCTTGTAGCCCTCTCCACTTCTCTTCCACATCCATCTTAATTTCTAATTTATCTTCTCAAGTGTACATAGTATATTTTTTGTTTCCTCCCCTCAGAGTAAAGAGGAAATTGCAGCCTTCTTCCTTCTGTCACAGCTACGGTTCTCCTGCACAGGTCTTCAGCCATTGTTTCTCTGTACCTTCCCTGGAGGACAGCCTCCTTGGGAACATGTTGTTTTGTTCTGCAGATATACTGTCTGACTTTCTCGTCCAAGCTGACTGACTCTGAGATTTCTCTTCCTACCACCAGGACCCCTTCCCCCAGCTCTGACCTATGCCTGTTACTTGTTCTGGCTCAGCCCCAGAATCCACTCTTTTTCAGACCACATCCTTTTTCCTGCATTACTCATTTCCTGTCTCAGATGCTTTGGATCCTTTGGTTCTGATCTTTCAGGGGGAGAGAAAATAAACTAAGGGAAGAGGAATAAACGGATAGATGATCTTATGAAATTCAGTTGTTGTTGCCTCTGGCCCTGCATGCTCTTACATAGGTTGCCCTCTCCCTAGGTTGTCTTATTTAAGGAAATGCAGAGAGAGAAAAGGATAACTGTCTCACGATTAGGAACTTCGCCCTGTGTGCTCAGGAATATCTCTCTCTCTCTGTTGTAAATGTGTAAATGGGATGGCTGATTGGCTTATACTCTTCCCTCTAGATCTCTGTCCTCCCTTGGGCTGTGGGCCTGATGCTAGGCATTTGGTAACCATTTGCTGAATAAAGTTCACCTGCCTCCTGTCAGTACCCTTCACTTCTAGATAGCGTGAGTCAGCAAGCTCAAATCAAATTAAAGCTAAAAACTATAGAATAGAATGATGGTTTTGGTTCTGATACTACTGTTCCATGTTAATATGAAATTACCAAGGGTTTTTTTTTTCCCTTTTCTTGAGTCAGTCCGTGTTTTTTTTTAAATTTTTTTTTTAGTTATAGATGGACACAGTGTCTTTATTTTATTGCTTTGTATGTGGTGCTGAGGATCGAACCCAGGGCCCCACGCATGCGAGGCAAGCGCTCTACCACTGAGCTACAGTCCCAGCTCAGTCAGTCCATATTTATATTAAAGTTTGCCAGCTGTTCAATATTTAATCTCCAAAGTTGATCCTACCCACAAAAAAAGATTGTCTTGTAAAAAGGTGCTTACTAGAGACGGGAAATGAGAATAAGGAGTCTTCTTAAGTGTTACAGTTTCCTCTTTTATTCCCTTTTTGTTTTGTGCCATTTTGCAATTGAAAGATGAATATGATGATTTTTTGTGGTCAGGAGGAATCTCAGAAGAGGCATTGAAAGAGGCTTTTGGGTACCCCTCCGGAGACTGCCCTGAAGTGAGGCTCAGTGTCTGAGCCTGCCACCCCTTCCACCTCCCTGCCCCAATCCCCTCCACGTGCAAAAGCCAGGTGAGGTCTGACTGCCTTATGCAGTGTACTTTGATAGGGCCCGTATGCCAACGACAGAAATCTCTCCAGTGATTTAACAATTCCAAGCGGGTCTGTCACTCAAGATAGAGGTTTGAACATATGTAGATTTATGTTTTAAATGTTTGTATAGCATGGATTAAACTACAACATGAGTTGTCATTTGAAAAGATTGAGTGTTTTCGGTTAAAAAAAAGTGCCCTTTAAGATTATTTTAATTACTTACAGAATCAAGTAGTCATAAGTTTTATTTTAAATGTTAACATTTTAACTTTCATTTTGAATCAACTAGTTTCATCAGAGTTATTTGTAAAGATATTCAGGGACAAACCATCTTAAATTATACTTTATTTACAATGTGGATATTTTGAGAATTATCAGGAAAATAACCATTTGTTTATCCAAGACAACATTCTTACAAATTCTGGACTTTTTTTTCTTCATCAATAACAAAACTAGGGGTTGGGGCTGTAGCTCAGTGGTAGAGCGCTTGCCTAGCATGTGTGGGGCACTGGGTTCAATCCTCAGCACCACATATAAGTAATAAATGAATAAAATAAAGTTCCATCAACAACTAAAAAAATAACAAAACTAGAATGTAAATGACATGGTCAGGAAATGGACTTTTTAATAGGTCATCAAGAATTATGCAATTTCGAATTACTAGTTTTTGAAAATGAGTATTGTAAGAAACAGCATGTGATTTAAATAAATTCTTGCCATGGGATTCATTATAGTAGACCATCTAAGCCATCATAGTAAACTTCATAGCTCTTTTTTTTTCTCTTCCTTTTCAAATTATTTATAGTTAGTGGGAAAAGATGTGCTTTCCTATTCTTTCAGTTTCCAAATGATGTCTTGGTTCAGATAAGTCCAAAAGAAAAGATTCTTTTTACATCTGCTAAAGAAATGATTACTGTTAAACACAGATTGCCCCTGTTCTGAGTCCAGATGTTGAAGAAGAGTCCTGGTTTGCTCTTACAACTTTCTTTAAAGTGTAAGGAAACATCTGTTTCTTGGATGATTTTCTTCTTAGTAGTGATATGTATTATCATTTCTGTTAAAAAGAGATGACTGTTAGATGCCATGTTATAACCTGCTCTTCTGTAGTAGATTAGGAAGACCAGTCCTGATACTGAATATCAAAACTACTCACATAAAAATGAAAGTTCATGACTGCTGGGAGTTATTTTTAAAGCTATAGTTGCATGGCTATTATTTTTCAAATAGTGCATAATTATTCCTAGTTACTGATATCTTTAGTATATTTGAAACCATCCATATGTGGCTTAAAGACATTTGAAGCACTCTAAATGACACTTTTTAAAACAAAATTAATGGCAAGCAAGTGTGTTAAAAAAAATCTTAATTAAATCCATATTTCCAGGCCTCCAGTATTCAGTAGTAATCTGTTGTTTGTTGACTGGTGGCAAACAGGGTAGTTGAAAGCTTAGACAGTGACTATGAGAAGAAAGAGGATAATGTTTTCCAGAAGAAACGTTCAGGATTGATTTACAAGATAAGTATCATCTGAACTATTATATAGATAAGACAACTGGGGCTAAGTTGCCTCCTCCACCCCACCATTTATTTGAGAATATTATTGGTCCTGTAGTTGGTAACTGAAAATAAATAATATGTCATATTAGGGAAATTGTTGCTTTTCTAATACTGGAAAATAATTGGAGCATTTACTAAATATTTCTAGATTTCTTTTATAAGCTGCAAGAAATCCATCATCCACTAATTTATCTTCAGCCTTTTAAACTCATTTCAAACACCAAAACCCCTCCTGTTATTACAAGTTCCATAACTTTACTACTAAGTAGGTAAAGGGGTTCTTCCCTTTGTCTCCGGGTGAACCTTTTTTCTGTTTTCTGAGGTTCTTTTGCACTGTCTGATTGGTAACGCTGAGACTCTTGATGGGAAGATTTGTATAGAAAGGGAACCCAGCATTTGTTTTCTTGTCCTTTGGATTAATAACTATTGATGGTGAATTAAGACTTGGTTTGCCTTGAAGGGCATTTCTGTTTCTTATTGTCACTGTCAAAGTGAAGGTAACACTTTTTTCTGAAACCTGACCCCAAGTGTGCAAGGACTGGACACCCTGAGTAGACCAAGGCATCTGGGGAACACATATGATACCTTTTGAGGCCCAAGAAAGACTAGCCCTCCTCTGGAGCTTAAGAGGCTCCGTGAGACAGTGAGGTTAGAGCCACTTCCTCTACTTCTCCCAGCTTCAGTGATATTGCCACTCCTGTGGCCAGGACAAACCTATTCCACTCTGTTGTGTTGCATTATCTTCTTTAATCCTCACTGCAGCGTGTAGGACAGATACCTCATGCCATAGATGAGGAAACTGAGGCCTAGAGTAACTCACTGGCATTATAAGCTGGGGTTTGTGCCTAGGGCCTTTCTGATCTGAGTCCTCAATGCCATGTAGCACAACTTCTCTACCTGTATTTAATATCAGGTATTTCACCTATATAAACTAATACTGTAACTGTGCAAGATAGGCAATATGATTCTCCTCCTTAGAAATGTAGAAATTAAGATTTAGCAGGTACTGAGTACCTGAAGCCACACAGATCATCACAGATGGAGCCACACATAGAGCCCAGATCTGACTCCAGACCCAGTGCTCTTTCCACCCTGCCATTC
This sequence comes from Geosciurus inauris, assembly GCA_004024805.1. Classification (NCBI taxonomy): domain Eukaryota; kingdom Metazoa; phylum Chordata; class Mammalia; order Rodentia; family Sciuridae; genus Geosciurus; species Geosciurus inauris. Next base: position 36,374 of record PVHX01009393.1, read on the forward strand.
TTCCTTCCATCTCCTGTGATCTGGATACCTTTGTGGGGTCTCTCCTGTGGTCCCAGACTTGTCGCCTTTTGAAATCATAGCATCCGCCAGAGTTCTGTGCTGTGAGACCACCTGGAAGCCCATGGGCTCTGCATTGCATATTGTCACATGAACCAGCCTCCATTGCCAGTGCTAAACAGCTCTGAAGACTGCCTTGACCCCCTGCAGCCAGGGCTAGCTATCATTCTTGGTGCACTGGCCTGTTGGAAGTCACCCTGTGGTCTTGCTGTTGTGTTTGACCTGAGCCCTATTGTGGTCCCAGCCTGTGGCCTGGGAAGCAGTTCAAGCGGCTGCCTGGAAATTCCCCATTGCTCCCGTTGTCCTGAGCTGCATGGGGGAGGGCAGCTGTTCGCTCCATTGATTCTTTCCCTACTAGCTGGGGTGGCAGCTTGAAAGACATTCAGCTGTTTACAATTCAGCTTATGTACACTTTAGCGGGGGATTGTGGGTGAGTCAAAAGGGCCCCTCTCTTTGCCTGTGTCCTAAGAGACAGCATGAAAGTCAGCTGTATGGTAATGGCTGCCAGCAAGGGAGAAGCCAGCCTCCCTAAAAGATGTCTTAGCTGAGGTGCTTGAGAAGACTTCTTGCTAACCCAGACTCAGGAAGGTCATTCTGCTAGCCAGCTCCCTGCCCTGCATGGAACCCTGGTGTGGATCCAGGGCCTCACTCCCCATGACTGAAAAGCTCACCACTGTGCTGGGCAGAAATGCCCCAAGAGCTCCTCCTGTCATTGCTGTTTCTTCCCTTATGTCTGGAGACATTTTTCAGAGCAAACTGCTCTTGTTGGCAGAGCTGAGAAGGGTGCTGGGGGTCAGGCTGGTAATGGCACCCGTGTGAGAGCCACAGCCTGTGTGTCCTTCAGGCAAGGAGGTCTTGCACATCTGACAGCATCATCCTCAGCAGCACTGAAAAGATTATAGACACTTGGCACTGGTTCCTCTGGTTTTTCCTGTCTCTGGTACTCAGAGTACCTAACATGTTTAATCTTCACAGGAGATGCATCTGTGATCGTGTATAAATTTGTGTAAAAACTTTTGTGAGGGAGAAGGGTCGTTTTAAATTTAGGGAATTTGCTTTTAAATAGCATGTTTAGCCCTGTTGAAGGTAGATGTGCTGTTTCCTTTTAGGTGTCTTGAAATATTGGATCTAGCTTGTGGGTTCCTATTAACCCGTTCAAGATCCTGTTCTTATTACTCCAGGAGTCTTATTTCGGTTATCACTTACCTAGATTTTTTACCCTTCCCAGCCTGAATGACCAGATCACATGTGATAGATACCTGGCCTCTGCTTCAGAATGTCCCAGAATGCATTCTGCATTACCCCTGCTTTTCCCAGGTCCCCTTCTGCTGTCCCATGCCTAAACAAAAGCACAGCTCTCTCTCCATTGCTCCACTTGAGCAGTCCATTCAGGGAAATCTAAAGCACTGGATTCTGACCCCTAACTGGCTTTTAGCACCACATAAAAATAAATAAGTAAAATAAAGGCATTGTGTCCATCTACAACTAAAACAAAATGGGATTCATGAAAGACACTTAAAAAGTTAAGAGGGTCAGCTCAGGGCCCTTCTAGCTCTTAATCCTCTGTAAGTTAGTGCCCCATCTCTCTCTCTCTCTCTCTCTCTCTCTCTCTCTCTCTCACACACACACACACACACACACACACACACACACACACACCTCTGTCCCTAAGAAGGACTGACTTAATCCTCTCAGCTCTGTGCTCCATTACCAAAACAATCACTGTCCCTCCCCCAACACTCACACACCTCTGTCCCTAAGTGGGACTAACTTTTAATCCTCTGAACTTGTGCCCCATCACCAAAACAATCACTGCCTCTCCATACCTCTGTCCCTAAGTATGAGGGGGAGAGCAGTCTGTTTATTTGGGTGCAGTGATTCACAGTAAAGTGTGAAAGACTGTAAGTATACACTTGCATTTGAAAGAAGGTTGTTAAACTGAGAATCTCTTTAATTGATGGGCTCTGTGAGCTTCCCAGGATAGAACTCCAGCCTGCCTCCCCCACCCCTGCCCTCCTCTTCACTTTCCTCTCCTGGGAGGCAGGGGGAGGGAAGGGTGTCAACAAATTGGTGTTCTTGAAATGCACCTCCTTTGCTTTCAGAGTGCCACTGACTTTTTGGGGAGCCCAGATATAAACTAGAGATTGTAAAGGGTGGCCCCAGACCTCTCTACAGCTTACCAGACTGCAAGACATGTTGCTGGGACCCAGGGGTGGTTTGCATCTGTCTGTCTCCTGGATATGAGTTCAGGGAGTCACTTTGCAGCTGCTCCTCTCACCTCTCTCTAGAGCAGGTGGTTCCTGAGGAATCCTACTGTTACCCCCACCACCACATTTTCACTCACTGGGCCTGCTGAGCTCAGGCAGAGTGCACAGAGCTGCCAGCACCCAGCATTTTATTGGCAGTCTCATCTTGCCATTTGTGGAGCAGAATTTGCCACAAGAGAATGATCTATGTTATCAACTACTTCCTAAGTTCTTTAAGACTTCATTAGCCCTGTCTTACTCCTGCTGCCACAAAACATGGGCAGATAGAAGTCTTTTAAGTTAAAACACGCCTTCCTCATGTCTACAGAAAGGGGGAAATGGCCATTGGCCAGGCAGAGCAGGTAGAAGCTCTTGTTCTCCATTTCCTCTGGTTCATCAGACTTGGGTGCACAGAATGAGTGGTAGGCCATCTGAAATACCTGTTGCAAATATTAGTACTGAGCCATATTCCAGCATAATGAATGGTTTTGTTTCATCTGTGCATATAAAGTACATCAAAATTGTTCTGAAGAAACCAGATTTGGGACCAGTTGACCTTTGTCTTTAGGGGGCTAGAGCACACAGCCTCTCTGGACATCCACCAATGGATCCTGAGGGCAGGGCCATTTTTCTAGGCACCTCCTGGCTTCTACCTCTAGAGGTCACCCTCCCTTGCCAAGTTCCTGGGTCTGGCATAAATGTTTCAAAGGGGACAGGAAATCTGAAATTCTGGATGCCTGGGCTTGGCTCCAGCTCTAGGAGCAGATTTTATCTTTATGTTGTATCTCCCCTCTGCTGAGGAAATCCCCACTGTGACAGGAGGAAGTGGGCCAAAGAATAGCCATTCTTTATGGCCAGGTACCCAGAAATGCCACCCCTGAGGGCAGATACCAGCCTAGACTATCTCATATCATAGTCCCAGAAAGCAATTCACAGATCTCAGTTGGTGCAGAGTTGCTTGTTTTGGTACTAGGGAGACCAGTACTCTTTCTGTTGACAACGAAAACAGAGACTGGGTTCCATGCATTCCAGTTTAACAGACATTAAGCACTGGTCCTATCTTGGACATCGGGTTAGCCCCTGAAGCTATAGAGGTGACCAAGTCATAGCCCCCTGCTATGCTTAGCAGAGGTGACCAACCCCAAAGCAGATAATTTTATGTAGTACAGGAAAGGGCCGCTGGGTGGTCCTTCCTATCATCCTGCTTAAGGACTGTGTGCCAAAGCCTACAAACAAGACCAGCTTTGTAAAGCAACCTAGAGTTTGTGCAGACATTCTGCAAGTATCCCCAGCCCATGCTGTTTTGTTCATGTTTTGTTCATTCTTACCCAAATGCCTGGCCATTTCAAGGCAAGCCCTGCCTCCTCGTGCACCAGAGCTTGGTTTTACTTCCCTCATCAGCTCCTCCAGGAGCTCAGGGTGGCCTACCTCACCTCTCAGTTTCAGGTGTCAAACTGAACAAAAGCATCCGAGACCTGTGGGAATCCCTGGCAGCACTTTCAGCCCCAGGACTGGCTAAGAAAATAGCGTAAGGAACCAAATTCCAAAGATAGAGTATTTTCTTTGTTTCTTTCATCTGGCCTCACAGCCAGCAGGGCAGGTTTCTGCAAGTTTCACTGTTAAGCTGCTTTCCCCCAAGCAGGCCGAAAAGCAGTCTGGGAAAGCGAGAAGCAGATTAAATTAATCTCAGTGTGCTGAGCTTGGCAGGGGGTGGGATTGTGTCTGGTCATTCCAGAAATAGCCCACACTCTTTTGTTACTAAAGCAGATGTCGAGCTATTGGCCTAGAAGATGACTGCACAACAAAACAGCTGTGGACCTTTGTTATTCACAAAACATACGCCTTTCTGTTCCTTGGATTCTGTTTCTCCTATAATCTTCCTCAGTGCTATAATGGAGAGTGGGAGCTTCCAGTATTAGGGTGAAATGATTTAATAGTCCTCTCTTTTAATAAAATCTTTTTTTTAAAGACTGAGATTCAAAGTCTTTGCTTCTCAGAGGCAAGAACTGGCTCTATAGCCTCTGAGTTGGTGAGTGTCTCTGTGTTGGGCATGAAGAAAAAATCTGATCTGGGGACCTTACACCACCCCCCATACCCCCTACTCCAGTCTTACAGGCACATCAATACACACAGGTCTGAGAACAGGGAGATTGCTGTGGAGCAAGAACAGAGGGATACCATAAAAGGGGACAGGGCACTGTTTAGTGATGACTGTTAGTGAAAGGTGCGAGGAGGGAATGACCCCAGAATTCAGAGAAGAGTAGATTAATTCCATTGTTAACCCCACAGGTTAAACTAAAACAAGGGGTATACTCACTTCATTCTTTTATTTAACAGGACTGTGTGCTGTTAAATTTTAAAAAAAAATTCTTACCAACCAGATCTCTCACATGATTACATTTGATATATTATGTTCAGTATTGACTGGGCACCTGATGTTAAAAAGTGTAGACAAGCTGGACGCGGTGGTGCACGCCTGTAATCCCAGCACTTTGGGAGGCTGAGACAGGAGAATCGTGAGTTCAAAGCCACCCTCAGCAACGGTGAGGCACTAAGCAACTCAGTGAGATCCTGTCTCTACATAAAACACAAAATAGGGCTGGGGATGTGGCTCAGTAGTTGAGTACCCCTGAGTTCAATCCCCAGTACCCACCCCCCAAAAGAAGTGTAGACAAAGAAGATCAAGGATGACTATGAACTTGCACGTTTTTTTTCTTTTGGTATCAGGAATGGAACCCAAGGGTGCTTAATCACTGAGCCATGTCCCCAGCCCTTTTTATTTTTATTTTGAGGGCAGGGTCTTACTAAGTTGCTTAGGACTTTGCCAAGTTCCTGAGGCTGGTTTTAAACTTGTGATCTTCCTGCCTCATCCTCCCAAACCACTGGGATTACGTGCATGCACCACCGCACCCAGCTAAATTTGTACCATTTTAGCGTAAGAAGTAGTTGAAAGAGCAAAGGGGGTTGCCTAGAGGAGAGAAGATACACTGGGGTCTTGAACGGGGTTATTTCCTGAGCATTTGTGGTAAGCTAGCACTGCACTGCTATTCACAGCAACACAGTTAAGTAGATATTAGCACTCTCATATCCTGTTGTGTTAGTTTGCTTTCCTCACTGTGACAATACCTAAGAAAAACAACTTGGAGAAGAGATTTATTTTGACTCAAAGTTTCAGAGGTTTCAGTCCATGGTTGGCCTGTTCCTTTGTTTTGGGCCTAAGGAGAGGCAGAACGTCATGGTGAAGAGCATGGTGGAGGAAAGCAACTCAACTAGTGGCAGCTGGGAAGGAGAGAGAACAAGAGGAAGGGACCAGGGATAAGATATAGTCCCCAAAGGTCCACCCCCAGGACCCAATACCTCCATCTAGGTTTTACCTCCTGCAGTTTCCAGCACCAAGTCCTCAACACATGAGTCTTTGGGAGATACTTCAATTCAGAGCCGTAACACCTGTGAAACAGTCCTAGAGAGGGACCATGACCCATCATAACTCATTCAGTAACAGATATCAGCCTCTAGGCCAGGTCTAAGCCTATGTTTATGCTCAGTATACACATCTAGCAGGCCTTGGTATCCTTGGTCTTAAGGAACAGAACCTGGATTAATAGCAGAAATTTATAGGACAGATTTGGGGCTCATCATAAGGAAGAACTTTTAAGTTACACGATGCTCAGTAGAAACAAGGTTCATAGGTAGCGGGTTTGTTTGTCACTGGAGGCATTCAAACAAGCTAGGAAATCTCTGGGTGGGGTACTGTGGAGAACTTGATGAGACATGGACACCTACTTTCCAATCTTGTGATCTGTAGTTCATGAGATTCCTCAGGGAGTGTTTCACTAAGCTGTAATTAGGAGGAAATAGCCATCATCTAAAAGCACAATTTTAGTTTTATAGTAAGTTTTTGTGTTTTAACATGTATCCATCGTTTTAAATAATATATGCATTTGTTTCATTGTATTTTATTTATTTATTTATTTAATTGCATTTCAAGTCATAGCACATGTATAGAGCTCAGTTTTTCCATTTCTCTGGTTGCAGTTTCATTGTATTTTAAATATTAGAACATAAAAACAGGAAAATGTAATTATGTACACATAGATTTAAATATTTAAAACTTAAACAATATGATTGATTGTCATTAACTCAGTTCTAGCTATTCATAGACAGTAAATATTTTTCAGTTCCCAGATACCTTTACAAATTAGAAAGACTAATTCCAAAAAGGGAAATTTTTTCATCTCTTCAGAAAAGCCAAAGCTATTAAAATTGTTTTTCCAAATGAATATAGACACTTAAGGAAATTTTTCTAACTTACTGGTGTCAAACAAAAATTAGTTTTTAAAAAACCCTCATCAGTCACTTCTCTTGAATGACTTCTGCTGAACTCAAGTTTATTAGATAGTTGAATTGCAGTGGAGTGAGTACTAAAGACGTGTCATAGACAGTGCTTTGTTCATTAAAAAGATTTATCCTGGTTTATTGAGCCTTAGGACTACTCATAAGAAAATGAGCCCACAGGTGACAAAGGCTTCTTGTGACCCAGGTGAAAAACCTTTACTAAATGTGTCTATTTTTATTTCCCCATGCTGCATAATTTCCATTCCATTATGATATTTTGGATCCTTAACATGAAATAACATCTTCATGTAAAGTTTTGTGCATAAATTACCTAACAAATGTACTAAAATCATTTTTTACAATCTGTATCACACACCACTGAGTTGTGCTTAATATTATAGGTGTGTTGCAATAAAGAAATGGCTTTTCCCTTTTCCTTTTAAAGAAGTTTCAGGATAAAGGCATCTCAGCTCAGTGGGCAGCTGGTGGTGGTAGAAAACAGCCCTGGGTAGAGAAGCTGGTGAAAGCTTAAAAATAGGGCCATGAAATCTCGCTGTCTATGCAGTGAGGCAACTCAAGGGTGATGCTGTTGGAAGTAGAGGAAAGGAGGTCTGCTGCAGTGGGTTGTGTAAGGTACTTTGTCACACTTTTTTGGACACTTTGTCACACTTTGTCTTTTATAGGAAGGTTAGGTTGTCCATAGAGAGACAGAGGGATTTGCTGAGGGTTGGATTGGATATAGAGCTGTCTACTGGGCAAGAGGCTTGATAGTACAGAGTCACAGAAGCAGCACAGAAGGTCCTAGCCATGCCTATCATCTTCTGTGGTGGAGAAAGAAAATTTATGCATATCTTAATGCAGTGACCTCAAAAAACCAGTCTCTGGATAATTCAGATCCACACAGTGTCTGGTGGTGGTTTAACACTGAAGTCTCTTGGCATCAATTTCTGGGGTTCAATGCTTTGATTTTTTTCCCCAAAGTTTGATATGTATATTACCATGCCAACCAAAACCAATACTATAGCACCTTTGTAACTAAAGAAAGCTCACATTCTCGCTAAATATTCTCAACTGTCCAGGTAATGGTGACATTTTCAGCTTAATGTGACAAGACGATCGTAACTTTGATACAGTATAAATATGTGTGCCATTTCATGTGTAATTCCTTATACACCCAGTTTGGTTCTCATCCAGTGTCTCCTCTTGGAATTGTACATGATTTCATTATCAGTTTTGATTCAAATTCATTGGGAAGTGGGACCATTTTGCTTTTGTTTCTTGGCCAGAAATTGCTTGATCCTGAAAGTCTTAGGAGTAAACATGGATCCCAGGGCTTTGATATTCACAGGGCTCTTAAAATCCAATCCTCCAGCATGGGGGATGATGATGCATACTTGTAATCTCAGTGACTTGGGAGACTGAGACAGGATGGCAAGGTCAAGGCTAGCCTGGGAAACTTAGTGAGGCCCTCAGCAATTTAGGGAGACCCTGTCTCAAAATAAAAAAAAAAAAAAATTTAAAGGGCTGGGGGTATAATTCAGTGGTAGAGTTACCCTGGGCTCAATCTCTAGTACAAAAAAAAAAAAAAAAAAACCTCCAAGGAAACTCACAGAAGGTTCATTTAACCTTTGATCATCAGACTCCATTACATCCTAAGCCCTATATGTACATAGTTTAGCTTTTCTTCCTGGTTTTAAGTGTCATTTCGAATACAACTTAATTTTCTTCCTCAAACTGAATTTTACTTTATTTGTCAAAATCAGTATTGCCCAAGGCTTTCCCTCCTCAAAGACAGAGCTCTTGACTGATTAAACTGTTCTTAACACAGTTGGGACGTTAAGAAATACTGCTAGCTGAGTTGCTAAAGAACTGATTACACTCACACTTGGTGGTATGTCCACCGAAACAATACCACTTTTAAGTAGGTCATTGAGGGAGGGAACTGCTTGGGTTGGTGTTGGCATTTGATGGCACACGTTGAGTCCCGGCTGTCCCTCTCCAGGCCTGGCCTCTGTTCTGATCTCTGCTGCTTTGTTTCCCACTCTCCCCATGCAGAGACAGGGCAGGGCATTGTTCATGCGCTGACCGACCTCAGCAGCCCCGGCATGACCTCAGGGAACGGAAACTCTGCCTCCAGCATCGCCGGCACTGCCCCCCAGAATGGTGAGAATAAACCACCACAGGCCATTGTGAAACCCCAAATCCTGACGCATGTTATCGAAGGGTTTGTGATCCAGGAGGGGGCGGAGCCTTTCCCGGTACGGACTACTTCTTTTCCCCTCTTTTTTTTTTTTTTAAGTATATTTTGGATGTGTATTAGAATATTTTTACATTTCCATGTACAGTTTCTGAAAATGTGAACAATTTGCTTTCCTTGCTAATCCTTCCCCCTCATTCCTCCAAAAGAATGTCAGAACCATTTCTTTCTAGGATTGAGTCTCTCTCCAGAGTCCAGAAGGGCTCAGTGACCAGGAATAATTGGCAAGACCCCCTCAGTTAGAAGTTTCCACAGGCAGACCCAACTGTGTCCCAGCCTGGTAACTTGAGACTCTTTGGCTAGAAGGGAGTTAGTTCACCTTGAGACATTTGGTGAGAATCAATAGACTTTTGGGAATTAAACCTCATCAAGTTTTGAATGCCTCACAGCAAAACTTTGGCCAATTAGCAGACAAAAACTAATGAGCAAACCTGATGAGTACAGAGTTCTTGGAAATGAAGATGGGGAGCAGGCTTGCCACCTGACGTTTATTCTCTAGGGACAGAGCCGTGATGGGTGTGAATGAGATTGAGGGGCTCTCAGAAAGGGCACAGTCTGGGGTTTCCAGCAGAAGCATGAGCCTGAAGGGAAGTAGCCAGGATCATGAAGATAGTCTGTTAGAGGGAGGCTCTACAGTTGATTCTGTGTAGCATGACTCATGCAGGTGGTGCAGCTCTGTAGGTGTGCAGAGCCTGGAGCCAGGGACACACTGGCCTGTCTCCTGATGAGGATTATCTGGCTGTTAGAGACAATCTTCAGGGATGCCATCTGCCTTTTGCTCATTCTTTGGATTCATGAGTGGTTCGATCAGTCAGCAGAAAACTGTGAACTTCATTAACCTAGATGGGTGAATAGCCCTTCTAAAATGCCAAATAGATCCTTGTCCCCTTTACCCTGGAGGTTTGATTGTCCAAGGCCAGTGGCAAAGATACCCACCTGAAGCACCTTAGCCATAAGGGGCTCTAATTGCTGCAACCCTTCCCTCACTGGACCAGGCCTCCCCTGCTCCTGCAGTAACTCTGGGAACCAGCTGTCCTCACAGGGTGGATGGAGGTTGACAGCGTCACCTAGAGTTGTACACCAGTTGATCTGGCACCAGGCTGCCTGAACAGAGACAGCAAAGGGAAAACCAAAGGGTGAACGAGCCAGTCTGGTATCTGGCAACCAAAGGGCACTTGTGCTATTGCTCAGGGTCTGATTTTCTGCTCTCCCTGCGGCCTCCTATATTTTTGGCTTGGGTAGGGCAGTGGTGAGGTGGAGAACAGTAAGAAATCTGAGTCTCATAAGTGTACTCACACAGACTCAGCCCTGCCCCTGCCTGGCAGCACGTGAGCCCAGGGCCTGGCACTTGGCATAGCACCATGGCAGACCTGATCTCTACCTCCATCACTGCCTTTACATGTGGAAAAATAGTCTCCTAACATCCCAAGCCATCTATTCGTCCTGGACCAAAGCCATCCCCATACTTTGGTGCCTACTGCTTCCTGCCTTGGGAGCTAGACAGCAGAATCAGGCCTTGAGCAGGGCACCCTTGGATGGTGACGTGGGGGAGGTTTGCAGAGGACTGACATCTGCCTGGGTACTTTATACATGTGATTATGATGAGGCTGACAAAGGAGCTGCTCCCACCTAACCCTTGTGGCCTCCATGTCACCTGTCCTATAGGTGGGACGCTCGTCCCTGCTGGTGGGGAATCTCAAGAAGAAGTATGCACAGGGGTTCTTGCCTGAGAAGCTTCCACAGCAGGACCATACCACCACCACTGACTCTGAGATGGAGGAGCCCTACCTGCAAGGTAGGTGCCTCAGACCTGGATTTCTAGGCCTTCCAGGTTGGCAGGAATGGCAGACCTCACACTCTCCCTTTCTGAATGTCCATGGAGGAACTTTGAACGGGGACTGGCACACATTTCCTCCAATCCTTCCTTAGCCTTTATCCCTAGAGAATAGGGATGGGAGATATTAGGTGCCCTTTGTCCCCTGCTTCTCCGGCCAACCATGGGGTTTCAAGAGCTGTGCTTTCCACTGGAGTCATTGGCAAATTCTTGGAGCTAGTGCAGGGGAGCTTCGGGCAGGCATTCCTGACTTTTACTAAGGAGCCTGCACTCAGGACTGGGGCTGGCTCTGAAGCATAGCAGTGGGCAGGCAAAGACTACTTTGCTCACGAACCACTGACAACCCGGGGGCTGCATCGGATACAGGAATGTGGGCTCCGGGGTTCTCTGACCCAGGCAGCCAGCTAGATGGGACAAGGTCAGGTGGGATAATTCCAGAGGATCAGTCATGACAGTATCCATAGTATTTCCTCTGAACCTCCTCCTTCCTTCCATGATCATGAAGAAAGTTGCTGATGCTGCCCCACCCAAGATGTGCCCCAGGCTCGTAGCAATTGGCAGAAAAAAAAGGTCCAGATTACAAAGGACACCAGACACCTTGGGAACCTCCCAGGGGGAGACACAGTACTTCCAAAAACACTGGCAAAAGCACTGGCATTGTCCAGGCTAGACTGCCACTGCATGTGATATCCATGGGAACATGAGAAAGAGACAGGATAGAGGAGGGGGCCCTGGAGTGTGGCTTCCACTGGCTTGTGGGAATGTCTCCTCCATACTTAAACCTATTTCTGTATTTCTCAGAATCCAAAGAGGAGGGTACTCCCCTCAAACTCAAGTGTGAGCTCTGTGGCCGGGTGGACTTTGCCTACAAGTTCAAGCGATCCAAGCGTTTTTGTTCCATGGCTTGTGCAAAGAGGTGAGTGGCCTCAGCCCCACTGCCATGTCCAACCCGT
>PVHX01009393.1:48155-76823 GCA_004024805.1 Geosciurus inauris
TTTTTTCCTTTTTTTTGGTACCAGAGATTGAACTCGGGGGTACTCAACCACTGAGCCACATCCCCAGCCCTATTTTGCTTTTTATTTAAAGACAGGGTCTCACTGAGTTGCTTAGCACCTCGCCGTTGCTAAACTCGCAATTCTCCTATCTCAGCCTCCCAAAGTGCTGGGATTACAGGCATGCGCCACTGTGCCCGGCTCAGCATCCTATTTTTTTGACCTGCCTAGATGCACTGTTGCATTCCTAATGCACCAAGCCTGAGAAACTAGACCCCTAGCAGTGGATCAGAGCGCAGTAGAGTCTGAGAGGAAGCAGTGCTTTAGCTTGCCTGGTTTTTGGGTTCCACTGGCACCCTTTCTCTTTGCCTGCCCTTGGCAGCTACTACCTTCTTAGGGTAAGCCTTCCACCTAAAGCTGTGCCTGGAACCATAGCACTAGTTATAGTGTTCCTGTGGTAAGTTTTCACCCAGCTTAGAAGACTGATAATCATAACAAAAACCACTGTCATTTATTGAGAACCTGCCATGTGCTAGGTACTGTGCTAGTCAAGTGATATGCATTGTCTCATCTTCAAAATAACTCTGCAAGGCTATGACTCTTGTCTTCATTATAATTACTATTGTTCTATTTGTATAAGCCCAAGGAACAGTTGTGCTTAAAGTGACACAGCTCATAAGTCGTTGGCATGGAGCTTTAGACTTGTCTAACTCTAAAATCTTAGATGGCATTTGTACCAAGATAGAAGAGGCAGCTGACCTTGAAGCCTGGAGCCCCCCAGAAAGAAGAAATCTAAAGGTCTCTGGCAGAGGTGTCCTACAGATTAAGCTAGTGTCTACCGTCCTCATCCTGCTTAGGCTGTGCTAGAGGTGGCCAGAGCCCCTTTGTCAAACTTTGCCACACCACTGTCCAGGACAGTGCATAGCAGTTTCCTGGCACGAGCAGGATTAAGTAGACTGTGTCAGCCATGTCCCAAATTGTTGTGTTAAACATGTCACTGGTATTACCTCATGTCATCATGAGACCAGTTTAAAAGGTGAGTGGTGTTACCCCAACTCCCAGTCAGGCTCAGCTTAAGCAATTGCCCAGTTCCATACAACCAGCAGCAAGTGGTAGAGCCAGCATTTGAACCAATAGATGGATTCACAGGTTGTCAAACAGCCTGGCTGCCTTTTGCAAGGCGGCCAGCACCTCGCCCGGGTAATTTTTCCTGCTCAGAAGGGGATAAGCCACCTGAGAAAAATATGGTTTGAAGTAATTAGTGAAGAAATAAGAGACAAAATCAGAAAAATTGTTTTAAGTGAGCACTTGATAGATTCTTCCAGTCCTGGTAGGTGCTGGAACAGAACAGCCAGAAAATGGCTCTGGTCATTTATTTAAGGGGGTACATCAAAGGCAGGGATAAGGTTTCAGTGGGTGGAGTCTTGCTTAATAGTGTCTAGCAGTCAACAGTTTGGTATCTTTGACAAGTCACACCCATCTCTGGGATGCTGTGTGGCTATGTGGCTGCAGCAGGTCACCCCATCTCTGATGCTGTGTGGAACCTGGCAGAGCTGAATAGGAGCTCCCATGTCTCTGCACAGTCTCACCAGCCAGAGTGCCGCTGGGAGTTCCCAGTTACCAGATTTTCCTATTTAGTGGCTACCATGCCAGTCTGGTCCACACACATTTCATGGATGACTTCCAATAGCTGCCTTGTTTTGTCTGGTGCCCAGGAGCCCTGTAACTGCCCTGACTTCCCTGTTCCCCAATCTCGGACAGGTATAATGTGGGATGCACCAAGCGAGTGGGACTTTTCCACTCAGACCGGAGCAAGCTGCAGAAGACAGGGTCCACTACCCACAACCGCCGTCGGGCCAGCAAGGCCAGTCTGCCAACACTTACCAAGGATACCAAGAAGCAGGTGAGAGGCAGGCAGGGCCTGAGGATCCATTCCACAGGTGCCCACCAGTTTCCCTGCTGGTGTGGCCTTCCCTGCAGCAGCTGGCTTCAATGCGCTTTGTGCTTTCCCGCTTCTCTCAGACCAGTCAGGTCAGGCCTACTCTGTGTCCCTTCATTTAGACTTGTACTCGTGAGGCATTTTACCCTCTCCAGCTGCCTTGCCTGATATCACCCTCACCTTCCTGCCGACCTCTGTTCTTGCATTGTGGGCCTTGGAGGTGGGATTTCCCCTACCTGGTACTAAGCAGAGACAGACTGTTAGGTTACAGCATGTCTTTCCTGGAGGGCGAGGTAAGACAGCAGCCTTCACCCTTTCCCTGGTACCTTTCTGCTCCTTAAACACTGGAGCACTGAGTTCTTGAAGGTCCCCACCAGGACCCTGAACATTCATCTGTTAAATTTTTTTTAGCCCTAGCTCTGTGCCAGGAACCCTGTTAGGCACAGAGACTCCAAAGACATATTCTTTTTTTTTTTTTTTTTTTGAACTCAGGGGTACTCGACCACTGAGCCACATCCCCAGCTCTATTTTGTATTTTTTTTATTTAGAGACAAGGTCTCACTGAGTTGCTTAGCACCTTGCCATTGCTGAGGCTGGCTTTGAACTCGCGATTCTCCTGCCTCAGCCTCCCAAAGTGCTGGGATTTCAGGCGTGCACCACCGCACCTGGCTTCCAAAGACATATTCTTACCCTAAAAGAATTCACAGCCTAATGTATTTTTTTTTAAATATTTTTTAGTTGTAGATGGATGCAATATCTTTATTTTATTTATTTATTTATTTTTCATGTGGTGCTGAGGATCGAACTCAGTGACTCACACATGCGAGGCAAGCGCTCTACCACTGAGCTACAGCCCCAGCCCCCTAATGTATTTTTTAACCTGTTGTATATTTGCTGCTGCTTCTTGTTTTCCTCTTAAACCTCATTAAGAATTTGATGAAAGCTGTGGTCCAAAAATGTACCTACACAGAAAGTGTCAGAAGTGATTTCTGGTGGCACATAGACCACCTCCTAAAAACAATAGAGCCCTGGTTTTAAAAGCTACATCTAAAAGAAAAGGTAGATGTAAGATCAGACCATTGCAATACAGTGTGGCACAGGTGAAAGTAATGGGGGCCAATGACTGTTTAGGGTTGGAAAAGGGACAGCACAGATGATGCTATTTGATCCAAGGTATCTGAGGTGTAGTAGTGGACCAGGCTGAAAAGGGAGAAACACCTGCCTTTACCCATCACTGCTGCTCGAGACGGTTATTTGCTGTCCTGAAGAAGCTGTTTCTCTCTGCTTCCAGCCAACAGGCACTGTACCCCTTTCAGTTACTGCTGCACTGCAGCTGACACACAGCCAGGAAGACTCCAGCCGCTGCTCAGATAACTCCAGCTATGAGGAACCCTTGTCACCCATCTCGGCCAGCTCATCCACCTCCCGCCGGCGACAAGGCCAACGAGACCTGGAGCTCCCGGACATGCACATGCGGGACCTGGTGGGCATGGGACACCACTTCCTACCAAGTGAGCCCACCAAATGGAATGTGGAAGATGTCTACGAATTCATCCGCTCTCTGCCAGGTAAGGCCCTTGAAAGTTCCATGCTTGCCTGGAATAGCAAAGAATGAGAGGGAGCAGAAGACCTTACCTCTGTCCACCAGGAAGGATTAGGTAGTTCAGTTAATGGCTCCAGTCTAGGACCTGGGGTGCAAAAATGAGTAACATGAGTGCCTGCCTGTAAGCTAATTTTTTTAGCATAGAACACATCTTATAAATAATATTCCACAGCTCTAATTTTATGTAACTACTGGTGTGGTAGGTACTCTGCATAAAATGCAGAGTTGATAATGAAGTTAACCCTATCTCTCTCCCTGGGGCAGGTTGGGAGGGGAGACAGGTAACAATTTGTAGGAAATCGGTCAAGGAAGACATCAAAATTAAGAAAATTTAAACTGAATGACAGTGGACAAGTGCACCTTTGCCAGATGGAGACTGTCCCCTGGAGCACCTTGTACCAAGGCAGGAGACATGGAAATGCAGGACAGAGCTGGGACTGCAGGTAGCCCTTGGGGCAGAGTGTACACGGCTGTGAGGACTGGAATCTAGATTGGCAGACCTGTGTCATTCCCAGATGGTCAGTGGGACCCCAGAGCTGGTCCCTGTGCTCTGCCAGTCTTATTCATCCACTACTCAGCAGCAGTATTGATGGCATCCACAGCCTGTTACAGAGTGGAATGTGGCATAGTGGTTGGGAGCACAGACTTACAGATCAGACAGAGCTGGTTCATACCCTGGTCTGTCACTGAACCCAATGAATTTTCATCTATTGCTACATTCCCCAAATCTGTCATAGCACAGTCATGTTAGGTAAGGACTTCTGGAGGGTTGCATGTCGCAGAATCTCTTATGAGATTGCAGGTGTTGGCTACAGCCAAGATCTGGAGGTTTTGCTGGGGCCAGAGAATCCTTTCCCAAGGTACCTCAGTCATGCAATGCACAGTGGAGACTGGCTGTTGGCAAGAGGCCTGTTCTCCTCAACAGGCCTCTTCAGAGGCTGCTTGCTGTTCTCATGACATACATGGCCACAGCTTTTCCCCACAGGTAGTGAATCCAAGAGAGCAAGGAAGAAGCCATTGTACCCTTTATGATCTAGTCTTAGAAGTCACATGCTGTCACTTCTGCATATCTTACTGGTCATATCCCCAAGGGATAGGAACTTGCCCACCATGGTTCAAGTTCCTTCTTATGCAGAATACCCTGGCCTCCTGCCAGAGTCCCTAGGAGTCTCAACCCAAGACAGCATTAGTTGAAGTCCAGGGTCTTGTTTTCTAGCTCAGGTCTTGGCATGGATGAGGTTCCTTGGGTCCACCTCCTCAAGTGTGGTTCCTTTCAGTCTGGAGACAATGAGGACTAACAGCAGGCTGTCTGCTCCCCTCCACACACCCAGCACATAATGGAATAGGTGTAGAAAAATGCATGCCCAGTCAAAAAGGGGAAACAAAGAGCATACCAGAGTCACTGGTCCACACCAGTTCCCAATTCAGTAAGGCACAGGTTGGCATTTTCTCGATTAGGACTCTGCTTGGGAGTGATTCTTGCTCTGAGTCACCCTTTTGTGTGAAAGTAGCCTGCCTCTTTAGTATGGCAGTTTTCTTAGCCCACTTCCTACTGCCTTTGTTTATTGCCTGACCTCCCAATCCAATATTTCTACCTACATAATTCTCTTAAAATCTTTGTAGTTCATTCCATTAGACAAAAACCACACCCAAATTGTCTTCCAGGTAAACCTTTCACCATGTTGGGCTTCCTCTGAAGTCCTTAGGACTCTTGGGAGCCCTGTGTTGAACATTCTGTGAAGCTGCCCAGACTCCTTAGAGAGCCCCTGAGGCATCCCCTTAGATCTCCCTGAAATCCGAACAAAGGATTTGCCACACTCTTCATTTCATGGGTAGAAAATCATTTCTTGATTGTACCCTGGGTTTGACTTGGACTAGAAGCCATTTCATAATTCCAGCATCGTTTGCCATCTGGAGAGGCCAGGGAAATCTTACCCCAGCTCCTTGGTGTTGAACACCTCTTCCTTTAACTCATCTTTCTCCTCCCTTTTTTACTATGAGCAACAAGAAGCCAGGCAACGCCTTTGGCATTCTTCCTGAAAGTTCCTTAACTATTCACACTGTTCATTGGGATCATTAAACTTAGCATGTTACTACCAAACAGCATTACTAAAGTTTCTGCTATTTCAAAAACAATATGAAGTTGAAATTTCCATTTCTTCCAATCTCTTGTAGCAGTTTTCTCACTTTTTTTAAACCTCCCCAGCAGCTTCCTCAGAGGCCACTAGACTTCTGCTTACTTGCTCAACGCACCTTCTATATTAACTGACCCTCCTCAGTGTCATTCCAGCTCTGCCCGTGCATGGCCTGTTCTAAGGCCACATCCACATGTTTAGAGTTTTTGAATGGCCTCACCCAACTTCCACGTACCAAATTCTGTATTAGTTGCCTATTGCTGTGATGCAAATTACTCTGAAACACAGTGGCAAAAATCACTATCTGAAGGGTCCTGTGGGTCAGAAATTCGCAGTGGCTCTACCAAGCCCTTGGCTCACGGGCTCACGCAGGGTTTTGGTGAAGATGTCAGCCAGGACTGCAGTCACCTGAAGGTTTAAGCTGGAGGATCCACTTTCAAGGTGGCTCCCTCACATAGCAAGTAAGGCTGGCTCTTGGCAGGTGGCCTCAATTGTTCTCATATGGGCCTCTCCAGAGGGCCTTGGAGGATCTCCTTACATGGAGGTCAGCTGTCTGAAAGAACAAGATGAAAGCTGCTGTACCCTTTGTGACGTGGCCTCAAGAATCTTTCAGTATCCATTGGGCACCACCTTGTTGGTTACTAGGTTGATTCCTGGAGAGGGAGGTCTGAGCAAGGGTGTGAATGAGGAGGTTTGGGTTGTGGCCCCCTTGGTTCAGTCACTTAGCCTCTCTCAAGCCTCAAGAATGGCAACACCATCCTCAAGGTATGGCTGTGAAGGTTGAAGGAGAGAAGGTCTCTAAAGTGCAGTGGCTACCATGAGTAGACGCTGGCCACTTAACTGATGCTGTTTTTGGTGGTGTTCCCTCAGGCTGCCAGGAGATAGCAGAGGAATTCCGTGCCCAGGAAATCGATGGGCAAGCTCTGCTGCTGCTCAAGGAGGACCATCTGATGAGTGCCATGAACATCAAGCTGGGCCCCGCCCTGAAAATCTACGCCCGCATCAGCATGCTCAAGGACTCCTAGGGCTGGCTGGGCAGCCAGGATCCTGGCCCAGGGGTCCTCCTCCCAACTGAGCAGAGCCAGACAGACATTCCTTGAGGGCCCCAGAAATGGGGCCAGTTGGAGGAAAGGGGCCTCCCTAGGGGCATGGCTGGTGAGGAGGTCTGGGCACCTCCTCAATGGCTCTCAGGGGCCTTTCATTTCTGTGGGAGGGGCAGAGAAGAAGGTGGCACAGAAGATGGGGCTTTATGCTTGTATATATTGATAGCACTGGCTTCTTCCAAAGTCCCAGTACTCTAGCCCCACTCTCTTCCCGTCTCTCTGTCCCCCGTTTTCCAGGGGGTTTATGGTCAGGGCTCCCCAACCTAAGTTGGGTTCCTTCCAAGGGCAGCCAGCAGGCCTGGAGTGAGGCCTGGAGCACCCTTGCCTTCCTTCCTCCGCTTCCTTCTCCAGGCCTGGTTAACCTTCCGTTGCCAGCTTCTCCCCCTTCAGCCTGTTTCGGTAGCAGCCAGGGGCTTCCTTACACCAGGTGCAGGTAGAGAGAGAGAAGCTGGACCCAGTTTGGCCATGCCTGCTGGCATAGACGCCTTAATGCTGTGTGTGTGACTGTGTGACTGTGGGAGCCTGGACTGACATACAGTCCACAGCTGCCCTCTGGCATCTCCAGGTGTTTTGTAGCAAATGGCCACTTAGTGCTTTGTCCTGGACTCCACTCCGCCTGAGGATGGGGAATAGAAAAGAAGGGCAGCCTCTAGGGAGAGGTGAGTCCCCCTCCAGAGGAGTCGAGAGGTCTCTAAAGCCCCTCCCCACACTGTGACGTCCCCTGACTGCCCTGCTGCCTCACAAACAGCATTAAGGAAACTGCCGGTGGGCTGGGCACATCAGTGGAGCCTCTTGGTCTGCCTGCCTGCCCACCCTGGGAGCCCAAGTGGTGGGGGCCCAGAGAATTAAGCAGGGAGAGAGCAGCCAGAGTCACTGTTGGTGTGAAGGCAGCCTTTGACCTCCCACTCCCACACTTCTTTGCTTATAAAACTTCCTAGCAGCAGTTACAGCTACCTGAGGAGGAGGCAGGGCAGGAAGGGTGAGGACCTGCCTCTGACTTGCCCTGTCCTTGCAGGCTCCTGGGGGAAGAGTTGGACTCTTCCCAGGAAGGGGTGGGCACCTTTCTCAGCTTGTTCTATTCCCCACCCACACCCCCAGGCAAGGTTGGAAATGAAGGACTTTTTTAAACCTTTTTGTTTTTTTAAAAATAAATCTGCAAAACCTGCCTCTTCTGTGCCTTTCTACCCTGGGGATACCAGTCTTAAGGCCAAATGGCTACTTTTCACCCATAAGTAAAAGGAGTGGACCCTGGGTTGAGAGAGGACCATCTACCTCTACTGAACAGTGTATCCTTCACACTTGGCTGGGACCCCAGATCATCTGAGAGTGCTCCTAGCCCCAGTTCACATGGTGTCCCTTAGAGCTGGGGTGTCCAGAAGCCCCACAGTTCTGAGCCCCACTACCTGCAGTTCTTACCTGGGAGACTTGGTGGACCAGCAGCATCTGGAACACCTGGGCCAGAACCCAGACTTATCCTCCAGCACATGGCCTTGGAGGGAGCTGCCCTGTGTCCAGAAGAGCCCTTGGGACACCTCTGGTTCACTCAGCACTTTACAAGCATTTTTTATGATTATACAGAGCAGGAGGAAGGAGTTCCAACCACGCAGTGTGCATGAGGGCACAGGCAGCATGACTCTGGACGTGCAGATGAGTGGCTCCGAGCTGGCTGTTGGGTGATGTGTGGGCGGCCAGCAGTGGCTGGGGTTGGCCATCTAGGAAGGAGTCTGTCCTCAGATGTGGATGAGGCAGTAAGGAGACTGCTGCCCCACTGTCCCTTCCCTTGGACTGGGGTTTTCCTTAAAGTGTCTATTAGGACTGTGTGGGTTTTGAGGCTCAGCCCCACCTGTATTGAATCAGATTAGTCACAGCAAATTAAGAACCAATAACCTCCCTATCTTGGTAACTCCTTTCTGGAGAGCCTGTTAAAATGTAACTACCAGCTGGAGGAGGATAAGAAACAAACTGATTGGTTGGTATCCAGTGGGTCTAGAGCCTGAAAAGCTTGGTATCCCAGAGGCAAGGAACACACTGGGAAGTGAGAGGGTACAGGGAGGCTTGGGTGGTGACCTGAGTGGAGAGTCCCCAGGACCCACAGCTAGGAAGCCTCCTGTGCCTCTTTCCTCTGAACTAAGGCACACAAGCCATGTGTGCAGGCACACTGCAGCCAATAGCCCTCTGGGCAGGTCCCTCTGCTTCTGGACCTTGATTTTCCCTGGGAAAAAAAATGAAAACCAGGCCCCACCCCAGTTTGCTGTTATGTGTGTGATGAAGAGAAAGACCAAACCACTACTTTAGAGAATATGGTGACTGCAGGGATTGGCTTGCACAGTTATGTTTTCCTTACTATTGTAAGGATGTTGGGGTTTTGTTTTTTAGGCTCAGAATTCATATTTTATCCTAAAAACGTGTTCTCCGTGAGTGAATAAGGGGGATATGTACGTACATACATGCATTCCTTTTTTTTTTTTTTTTTGGTACCAGGGATTGAACTCAGGGGCACTCAACTACTCAGCCACATCTCAAGCCCTATTTTGTGTTTTATTTAGAGACAGGATGTCACTGAGTTGCTAAGCGCCTCGCCATTGCTGAGGCTGGCTTTGAACTCGTGGTTCTGCTGTCTCAGCCTCCCTAAGTGCTGGGATTACAGGCATGCGCCACTGCACCTGGCTCATGCATTCCTTTTTCAACTTTGGTGCCTGTTAACTGATGGGAACCTATTGCAAGTTTAAAGGGTGGGTGTGTCCTTAAAATATATTTGCCCCTGTTGCTTACACTTTACACACAAATTGCCTAACCTTTAATCTTGACCTTCAGTTATAAAAAATATTTTCCAACTGTGTCTGCATACTTAAAATAGAACTAAAATTTCATGCAATGATACCTGCCTGTCAGAATGCATACTATACATTCTGATACTGTTTTTTCAACTTGTTCCAACTTTTATTTTTTATTTTTATTTTTTTATTTTTTGTTACCAGAGATTGAACTCAGGGGTACTCAACCACTGAGCCACATCCCCAGCCCCATTTTGTGTTTTATGTAGAGACAGGATCTCACTGAGTTGCTTAGCACCTCCCTGTTGCTGAGGCTGGTTTTGAGCTCACAATCTTCCTGCTTCAGCCTCCTGAGCCGGTGGGATTATAGGCGTGCACCCAGCTCCAACTTTTAAAATCTTTATCACAATCCACTAAATTAACTTCCTGGACCTCTGATGGAACACTACTTGCGCTTTTGAAAACAGCTAGTGTGAGCTCCACAGAACTCTTCCACAGCCCTGATCTTACCTCACAAGGGCCTGAGTGTAGAGCATATGTATCCCACTTTCTTGAGAAGTGAATTGCTCAAGTTCACAGTGCCCTGTACCCTTCAGCTCTAGCTAGGGCTCTGCAGGACAGGGCTTTCCCCAGGTGGGAACACCATATTCCTTTCCCACCCGGCTCCCTGCCACTCCCAGGAACAAGACTGAAGAGAGCTTGGGACCCCTGGGGAGGGAAAAGAAATCTGTACAAATAGCTCTGTCTTTGGCCAACCAGAGCTGGCCTTACTCAGATCCACCCTCTTGCAGGTGATTGGGCCCTGGGGGGTTGCCATTCCCCCACCCCACCCTGGAGCCAGCTTCCTCCATTATGCCCCACCCCAAGCAGGTCCCTTTTGGGCAGTCCATCTCTGATTGCTTCTGTGGGTGTGGTTCCAGAAGCTAGGGGCAGGAAGGAGCTGGTTTGTCCCTATTACTGGGAACAGGTCATTTCTTCCCCAGCTCTGATCTGAGAAAGTTCGTGGCAGGCAGTCCCACTGGCTTCTTTCTATGGCTCTCAAGGAGGGACTGAGGTGAGTGGGGAACCGCCAGGGAGTGGGGAGGGTAGGACAGCCGATCTCTGAGAGGTACAATCTGGTGGTCAGAACAGTCAGAGGCACCAGTGCTAGCAGGCGGAGAACCATCTGAGCCATCTGAGTCCTGGGAAAAGGTGACTCATACAGCCATGCTATGGATGGTGGGGTAGGGGGACCATATCCCAGAAGATTGTGTACCTGGAGAAGAGCTGGGTGCCTCCTCTTGGTGAGTAGAGAGCAAAGGCCCAGGGAGGTTCTCTGTCCCCGATCGGCCTCACTGTCCAGGACTAGGAACTTGTTCTTCCTCCAGGACTAATGGCTGATCCTGAAAGGGAAAAGAGAGAGCAGGGCATAGGCGGGGCTTAAGGGACCACCTTCTGCAGGTGAAACTGGGCCAGATAGGTCCTTTGAAGACATTTGACTAAGGAATGTGGAGGAATGAGTCAGGCAGGCGCCTACAGAGTAAGGGCTCCAGGCTGGGGCACAGGAAGAGTGGGTGGAGCTGGTGGGTCCCTACTCCAGGCTTGGGTCCCAGCACTCACTCTGACCTGACCATTTGAGCTTGCCTGGTCCACTCAGGACCAGCTCTGCCTGGCCACCCTGGCAGACCAGTGCCCAAGATAAACTTTGGTTTGTCCCACCCTGGTTGGGTGGGGCTAGGGGGCTGGTTAAAAGGGTCAGGAAAGGGGCTGGGATTGTAGCTCAGCGGCAGAGCACTTGCCTCGCATGCGTGAGGCCCTGGGTTCGATCCTCAGCACCACGTACAAAGCAATAAAATAAAGACATTGTGTCCATCTACAACTAAAAAAATATTTTTAAAAAAAAGGGTCAGGAAAGCTGATAAGGGCAGAGAGTGGCTAGCTCCTGCCATTTCCTACCCCTGCAGCACTGCCAAACTTGCCAACTACCAGAACCACAACTCAGGCTTCCGGAAGCCACAAAAGCACAGCTGTGGCCAGCCTTCCAGGAGTCCAGTGGGGGCTGAAGGCAGAGTGTAAAATGGGAGGCTTATTGCAGGAGAGGCACTGGCCACTGGACACAAGTCACTTGGGAGGAGCCAGGCACCCTTGTGAGAGGTTCTCAGGTTGCACAGGGGACCTGTCCCAAGGAGCCCGAATTCCATTAGAGGCCCTGCCCAGGAGTCACACCTAAATTCAAGGCTCAGTCCCACTGGTGTGTAACAATGAGTAAGTGATTTAACTTTTTCTGAGCTTTGGTCTCCTCACTCACAAGGTGGAGATAATCCTAGCGCCCCCTGCAAGGGATTAATGGTCAGACTTCAACAAGACAATACATAAAATTCTTAGCAGTTTCTGGGATTATTAATGAGTGCAGACTTAATTCTGAAGAAAATGGATTTTAAAGCAAATGAGTAACAGTCAGTTTGGGAATGAATGAAGACAAAGCACCCAGCATAGTTTCATTTATTTGCTGAACAAATCATTCATTATTTAATTACACCAAGTACAAGGCAGGCTCTAGGCTTTGGTGCCAACAGTACCAAGTCTGATTAAACAGGGGCACTCAGCCCAGCAAGGAAAACTGTGCCCTCATGGGTTGGCAAGGGTCAGAGGAGCCTCCTGGGGAGGGGGTGTGGCGGAGTGTTGAGGAAGACTTCAATAAGGAGGGAGCCAGCAACCTGACTGGCAGAGGATGGGAAAAGTGGCCTGAACAAAGATGGAGGACTGGACACAAAGTCAAGGCTGGCTTGGGAAACTTCATATGGAAGGTGAAGGATCGAGACCAGGTGCAGGAGGAAGTGCAGATGATTGTAATTGAGCTCCAAGGAACAGACAGCATGAACCCAGCAAAGTTGTGTTGGGTGGCCGGGTGGCAAGCGCAGGAATGCCCAGATGGGATGTGATGGGGGGGGTCCGCACAGAGCTGGGGAGGGGCAGGGCAGAGTCCTGGGTGTGGACTTTATTCAAAGAGCAGTGAAACATCATCAGAAGACCTTGACAAGGGGAGGGGTGGGTTCTCATTAACACTCTGAAGATCTTTCTGGAGAATGGATTGTGGGGGGCCAGGAGTAGAAGCAGGGAGGCTGGTGAGGTGGCCCGGGGAGTTGTTCAGGTGTGGGGCACAATGGCCTGGAGTGCAATGAGAAGCAGGGAAGGCCAGTGGAGGGACTGAGCATGTTGGGGGTGGGGCACAGGCTTGCTGGAGAGTTGGATGTGGAGAATGGGAGAAAAGAGGCACTGAGAGAGACTCCAAGGCATGTGAGAAAGAGGTCAGAGGAATGCTCATGGTGGTGTCACTTGCCAGGATGGAGAAGACGGAGTGGGGAGCCAGTTTCCAAGGAAAATTGAGGGTTCCTCTTTGGTCGTATGTATTTGAGGTGCTGTGAGACCCTCAAATAGACAGCGCAGGCAGCACTGGTGCCCTCAGGTCACTGCACCCACGATGCCCAGATCAGCCCCACTAGAGGCTCCAGGCATGCAAAGCCTGATGGGAGGCACCTAGATGATGTAGTAGATACATGACCGAAGGAGCAATGCTCACTACAAGGTTAAGAAGGAGGTTGGCGTGTGGGGCCCCTTCCACCCTCCACTCTGTCCATCACCAACAGCTGGTGCATCTACTCTAAATCCAGGCTGTCCAATACAGAGCAGCCCCAAGCCGCAGGGTCCCTACAGCATGTAAGCCTCACACACACACTGGATTTAGTATTTACACACAGCGCAAAACAAGTTTGGAAAATATCTCAATAATTTTTATATCAAATACATGTTCAAAAGATGTTTGGGATATGTCAATAAACATACTGTTCAAATTAATTTCACCTATTTTCACTTTTTTAATGTGGCTACTATGAAATTTTAAATCACCTATGTGGCTTACATTTGATTTCCATGGGCCCATGCTGTTCTGTCTAAACTCTTCCTACACGTTTATAGAACATGGATACACATGTATAAGTTCACAGACACACAGCCTAGGAGCATCCTCTCACAGAAGTGAGATCTGCCTCCACATGGGGTCCTGTTACTCCTCCAGTTAGCACATTCAGGTCTCTTTTGCTTATATATTATTGACCTTATTCTTTTTAGGGGCCATGTTGACCTCCATTAAAGAGATATGCATACTTATTTCACCCAGTTCCCTATTGGTGAATACTGAGGCTATTGATATCCATTTGCTTTTTCAAACAATGCCACAAGAACACCCCTGAAGTGTCCATGCCTAGAGGCAGGAAGAAGGGAAGGGAAACAATGAAATGTAATGATGGAGGGGTCAGATTTTGAAGGCTCCTGAGGCAGCACTGAGAGACAGGGACTTTATCCTGAAGTCAGAAGGAAGCAATAACTTTTTTTCCTTGTAAATTGCTAACCCTATATTTTTCTTTATTATAAAAGCAATATAGCCGGGCATGGTGGCATATGCTTGTAATCCCAGCGGCTCGGGAGGCTGAGGCAGAAGGATCATGGGTTCCAAACCAACCTTAGCAACTTAGCGAGACTGTCTCTAAATAAAATACAGAAAGGGCTGGGGACGTGGCTCACTTTTAAGTGCCCCTGGGTTCAATCTCCAGTACCAAAAAAAAAAAAAAAAAAAAAAGCAATGTAAGTACACTGCAGACAACTGGAGGGGAAATAACTACTGTGGTCCTATTATGCAAATAGTTGTTTTCCCCTTTACCCAGATTCTTTCTCATTCTTGCAAAATTGCCATCCTAGTGCACATCACTTTCAGATTCTGCTTTTTTCCTTTCGTGCTCCAGGGTAAGCATTTTCCTGTGTGACTTCAGGGTCTCCATGACAAGTTTGTTTAGCCAGTCCCTCTGGCCAGACGCTGGGGCCTTTCTCACATTCACCTGTGTGGTACCTGAGCAGCTCAGATGGTGCATGTCCTTGTGACTTCACACATCTCTCTGTGGATGCTTTCTAGGCAGCAGTTAGCAAGATGGTCTCCCTCTTGTCAAATAAACACCTCCATCGACCCCAGCCCCATCCTCTTCCAGTTTCCATCCTGTCTTTCCTGCTTACACCTCAGCTTCTGAAAAGTCACCCAGACAGCATCTCCCACTCAGCGCTCAGTCTCCCTTCGAGCCTGGGCCCAGCCTCCTCTCCCTCTGTGCTCTCTCCCATGGCACCCCTGCCTGCCCTCCTGGTGAACCCCAAAACTCTCTCCTGAGTCTGCCTGCCTTCTGGGCTCCTACCCATAACCAGAAAAGCCCTGTCCCTCCAGCTGGTGACCAAGTGCTGCTCATTCCTCCTGCCTGACAGCCCTTCACCACCTACTTCCTCCCACCCAGCTACCCACACCTGCTGTGCTCCCAGGAGCTCCCACAGCGGGCACAGCTGTCCTCACCTCCACCTCATTTTCTTGCCTCCCTCCAGCCCCTCCCTCGCTCCCTCCCAGCACGCCCTGTCCAGGCTCCACAGTTCAGACCAACTACATATTTTTATTTTCCAAATAAAACTCTGGCTGTGGCACTCCTTGGAGGAAATCCCTTTCTAGGCTCCCCATGGCCCTCAAGATGAAGCCCAAGGCCCTGAGCCTGAAGTGTGGGCCCTGACGGCCTGCCCCCAGCTGGCCTCCACAGCCTGGGCTCTCACCAGGCAAAAGACCCTGCAGCCACAGCCGCTCTCTCCCACCTCCTGACCACTCAGGGCCACCTTCCCCCTTCACTGCCTCCTTTGCCTGAATAACTTCTAATTCTTCTCCTCCAGGAAGCCTCCGACTGCCTCACTATCTGCCAGGGCTCGGGGCCACCCTCTTGCTGGTCCTCGACACCTCCTGTGTGCCTACTCACAGCATTCGCTGCACAATGCTCCCTTCCTGCTTCCAGTCTGTCGCATCACCTGTCCTCTCAGTCCCCATCCCTGCACTGCGTCCGCATCTTCCTGGCTGCACACCTCTAAGTCCTTGCTCTAGGACGGTGCCTGAGGCTGTGCTTGTGCCCAGTCCGTACGTGTGGAAAGCATGACTGGACAGAAACCGACGGCCGTCTTGCTGTATACACTTTTTTCCCCACACTGAAGGTTATCTCCTTTGAACAGATTCCCAGCGACTGGGGTTACTGAATCAAAGGGAATGAGCATTCAGAGTTCAATGCCCATGGCCAAGGAACTTTCCACAAGGCCTAACGATCCACATACCCACCAGCAAGCCTAAGAGAACCCGCCTCACTGTGTGCTGGAAGCTTGGCTGTTTTCATTATATCTTTTTTTTTTTTTAAAGTTGTTGATTGACCTTTATTTATTCATTTATTTATATGCGGTGCTGAAGATTGAATCCAGTGCCTCCCAAATGCAAGGCAAGCGCTCAACACTGAGCCACAATCCCAGCCCCATCTGTTTTTGAAAGTGTTCATTTTATAGGCAAAACCAACCCCCTTGCTCTAATTTGTATGTCTTTGATTACCAGCGGGGGTGAACATCTTTCCATATGTTTGCCTACTGAAGGCATCTCTTTGAGGATTTTACCTGTTTGTGTGACACAGATACTATTAAAGGAGGTGATGTGTTATAAGATGGCACTGGGGGCTGTGCAGGGAGCGATGGGGAGCAGCAAGAGAGCTCCTTCAGTGGTCTTGGTGACAGATGATCAGGTTAGGTCACAGTGGAAGTTCCAGTGGGTGGAAGGACAAGAGGGGCTGAGATCAAGAAGGCCAAGTCACCCAACCCAGGGACCGACAGCAGACCGTGGGTGCAGCAGAGAGAGTGGTTGGGTGCTGCAGGTTTTGGGTTGGCCAGATGAATAGGAGGTGCCATGTGCTGAAAGGGTGCTCAGGTGGAGAATCACACACACACACTGCAAAGTCGTTCTTAGAGCCTCTCCTGGGTTCGCCTCTCGAGCAACCGTTAAGTAGGATAGCAGAAAAGGCAGGGGCAGGAGAGTCTGAGGCAGGCAGCCTTCTTGAAAGACATCAGGGGAGCCAGGGTTTGGAGGGATTCGTAGGGCAGAGAGCAGAGTTAGCAGTTGCCCAGGGGATACTGAGGGTCTGTTAGGAAGAGTCGGCATCGACAGCTGAATTGAGTAAAGGATTACGGGGTGTAAGCCCCTCATTCTAATCACTCAGCTCGTGTTATCTCAGAGTCCATGGTAGCCCTCTGTGGGCTTACTACCCAATCTTAGAGATAAGAATGATGTGCAGAGCATCAGGCCTTGCCTGAGGTCAGACAGTTAATAGGTGGTGTAGCTAGAATTCAAACATGAGGGTCTGGCCCCAGTGTTTGCTCCTTACCATGTGGCTCCAGTAGATTCTCAACATTTGAGACCCTTCCTGGATTTACCATAGACAAATTCCAAACGCACCTCCCCTAAACCAGAAATTGGACTACTAAGGTCTGTGAAAGGAACTCTTCCCCCAGCCTGGCTTGTGGATGCCACAGGCACACGGTCTCTGCCCACAGCCAGCCCAGCAACTCATCTCTAGGTTCCAGACAGCTCTTCACTCCCAGCCACAAACCTATAAATTATCCTGTAGCCTCCACCCAGGCTAAGTCCCCAAGCCCTGATGCTGCTGTCCTCCATGCCTGCCCAAAGTCATGCCCTGCACCACTGCTGTCCAGAGAAAAAGATCAGACTCTTTGCTCTTCAGACGAGTCCTGGTTAGGCAGCTGAGGCCATCTCCACTCCGTGGCACATTAGGCAGCTGAAGAAAAGGGTGAGGAAGTTCTCTAAGTATTGAGGTGACAACTCAGACATAATGTCAGCGAGGAACGCAAGATGCAGAACAGTATGTCCACTGTGCTACCATTTCTGGGGAAATCAAAGAAAGGAAGGGAGAGTACTTGCTATCACATTCACAGGTCCCTCTGCAGGCACAGACCACCCCTGGAAAGACACATCTCCATGCAGAGGAACAGGAAGGACCTTTCCAGTGTTATTTACTCTTTTGTCCCTTTGAATGTCTGTACCACGTGAACAGAATTATTCTTACTCAAAATAAAATAAAAATAAAATGAAGCATTAGAATCACAAAAATGATTTCTACTGTGCACGCATGCACGCATATGTGTGTGTGTGTGTATGTGTGAATGAGCTGCTGATGCCCCTTCCTTCCAGGCCCAGGAAGAGAACCTCGTGGCGGCTGATCCTGCTTGCACTTAGCCTCTTAGGGTTGCTCCTTCTGAACTGGCTCCCTATAGTCAGGTACAAATCCCTTCCCCCGCACCAGAGATGGGACCACCAGGATCACACTTAAAATGGCTCTTTCCAAATGCCTTGAGAGATGGAGGGTGGTGGCTAGCTTGGCCTGGGCAAGTGTCCTTGGGGCCCCTCCCTCCTGAGTAGGTGACATGCCACTTCCTGCTGCTCCCACCCCTTAGGCATCTGGAAGTCTTCATCCCCATGGGTGTCTGCCCTTCAGCTTCAAAGCTCCTGCTGAAAGACAACTTCACAGGTGTCCTTCGTCCCTGGTAAGGTGCTACCATCCCCCCCCCACTCTGAAAATGCCCACAAACCTGGACCTCTGTCCCAGGTCCCTATCCTCCTCTCAGTTCCCATCCCAGCAGAGCCAGGCACTGCACCCACCAACTCCAGGGACCCCATACTTCTCAGTCCTTTAACTGTCTGGGGTGGTTCTGATCTAGGAGCAGGGACTGGTCTGATGCATCTCGGGTCCCCAGAGGAGGTGGCAGTAAGCCTGCATCCAATGAGTGGGTGACTAGAGCTCTCTCCATCCCTGCCCTGGCCAGGGCCCGGCCTGAAGTCCTGACCTGTACCTCCTGGGGGGCCCCCATTATTTGGGATGGCACCTTCGACTCAGATATAGCCCAGCAAAAGGCCAGACAACAGAACCTCACCATTGGGCTGACTGTCTTTGCTGTTGGCAGGTAAGGCCTGGGGAGGGGAGTGCCAATGTCCAGCAGGGAGTGGGAGGGTGTGGCCCTGTGCCCCTGGACCTTGGATCCCAAAGTGCACCTGGAGGCTGCAACCTTGTTCCAGACTCCCAGGGTGAATGCAGCAATATCCTCTCCTTTCCCCTCTTCCCTGGACACCAATGTCATGGAGCCCACCTAGCCAGGGGCTCAGAACTATGTGCCAGAGGAACCTGCTGAGGGGCTAGAGCTGTCCACCTGGAGGCACTGGGCGTCTGGTAAGGAAATGGTGGAGTCTTTCAGGAGAGAGAGGAGAAGAGGGAAAGAGCAACAGCAAACAGGGACAGAACTGCCTGCTGCGGACAGCAGCTCAGCTGCAGCGCACAGCATGGTGGGTCTCGCCAAGAAAGACAGATGGAGGGAAAGGGGCTGGAGAGCTGAGGGGGTTTGCAAGGGAGGGAATATGAGCTGTGTAAAAAGGGAGGTACAGCGAGGAAGGAGGTGACAGATACTGAGAAGTGGGAGGGCCACCAGATCAGAGGACTCAGTGAGGCAGGACTGTGAGGAGGGTAAATCAGAGCAAGTGAGCTGGAAGAATGAGAAACCCACACAGTGGCGTGGGTGAGGTTGCAGTTTTGAAGATGGGACGCTAACGATGACCAAGCCAAGGGAGTGGCCACAGGAGCACCTAGGTGAATGTGGATGGAGGACAGAATCACAGGAGAGGAGGTCAATCAAAGAACTGATAGGCCAGGCACCTCCAGATACGAAATCTCAAGGAACTGAAATTCCAGGATCCTGAGGTCTGGAGTTCCAAGACTGTACGTCCAGCACCCTGGAATGCTGAAGTTTCCATGATCCTTGATTCCAGCTTTCCACAGTTTCACCAGGAATAGAGCAAGTGCAAGTAAAGATACAGGCTTCAATGCCAAGTTGGATTCAAATCCTGGCTGTACCACTTACCACCACTTACCAATCAAGTATACTTTTCTAAGTTGTTAGAGCTTTGTCTGTAGTACAGTGGATTGAACCCAGGGGCACTCTGCCAGTGAACAACATCCCCAGCCCTTTTTATTTTGAGACAGGGTCTGGCCAAGTTGCTGAAGCTGACCTCAAATTTCTAATCCTTCTGCCTCAGCCTCCCAAGTACCTGGGATTTATTAGAGCTCTTTAAGTGAGATAATGCACATTGACTTAGAAGTGTCTGCTACATTTAGCCAAATGTTCAAAATATTTGGCATTATTACTTTCTTTTTAAAATTCTAGTATCCTAAGATCTGGTAATAACAAAGTTTCCAGTATTTGAAGCACTCTACAAACTCAATGACTTAAAACAACGTATTATTCTTTTTTTTTGGTGGTGCTGGGGATTGAACCCAGGGCCTTGTGCATGCAAGACAAGCACTCTACCAAGTAAGCTATATCCCTAGCCCCGCAATGTATAATTCTTACAGCATGATTTCATGTGCCAGGAATTCAGGGAAAGCTCAGCAGGAAGGACTCCTCACTGCTCTCAAAAGTCTGGGTCTCCACTAGGCGACCAAGTGCTGATAACCAGCCAGAGCCTCTCTATGCCACTAGCCTGGGTTTCCTCAATTCGTGGTAGCCCCAAGTTCTGAGACCTCTTAACTGAAGACTCAGAGCACTAAAGAGGCGACCACTGTCAGTCCTCCAAGGCCCAGCAAAGCATCACTTCCCTGGTACCCTATGGACCAGAGCAGTCACGGGAAAGTATATTGGGGGAAGATGGTACAGACAGCTCGCACCATCTTTAATCCGCCTCCTCAAGGTTGAGGGATCGGAGGCTTGGGGGATCTGGAGTTGCGGAACCGGTGTGGGCAAGACTAGGAAGCACGAATGCAGGTAGGGGTGGCGAGTGTGGAGGGGCAGCCAGCCAGGTTGACTTTGGTGCCCGACCCCCAGGTACCTGGAGAAGTACCTGGCGCGCTTCCTGGAGTCGGCGGAGCAGCACTTCATGGTGGGCCAGCGCGTGGTGTACTACGTGTTCACCGAGCGGCCCGCTGCTGTGCCCCGCGTGGCGCTGGGCCCCGGCCGTCAGTTGCGAGTGGAGTACGTGGTGCGCGAGCGGCGCTGGCAGGATGTGTCCATGGCACGCATGCGCACGCTGCACGAGGCACTCGGCGGGCAGCTAGGTCGCGAGGCGCACTTCGTGCTGTGCATGGATGTGGACCAGCACTTCAGCGGCGCCTTTGGGCCCGAGACGCTGGCAGAGTCGGTAGCGCAGATGCACGCCTGGCACTACCGCTGGCCGCGGTGGCTGCTGCCCTTCGAGCGCGACGCGCGCTCAGCCGCCGCACTGGCACTGGGCGAGGGTGACTTCTACTACCACGCCGCCCTGTTCGGGGGTAGCGTGGCCGCGCTGCGCAGGCTGACCGCACACTGCGCGCGCGGCCAGCAGCAGGACCGCGCGCGCGGCCTCGAGGCGCGCTGGCACGACGAGAGCCACCTCAACAAATTCTTCTGGCTGCACAAACCCGCCAAGGTGCTATCGCCCGAGTTCTGCTGGAGCCCAGAAATCGGCCCGCGCGCCGAGATTCACCGCCCCCGTATGCTCTCTGCGCCCAAGGAGTACGCGATCCTGCGCGATTAGCGCCAGCCGCTGGGCGCCTTTGGTACCGGATGGTATGGACTAGGAGTTACAGGACAGACCCAGGATTCAGTTGGGCCCCTTTCTGGAAGCCACATGACACTTTGGAAGACCGAAAAAGATTGAATGACAAGAGCCGGCCCCGCTCCAGTGCGCCTTCCTTCACTTTCAACGTGGACTGAAGTACAACCGAATCACCTCTGACCTTGTAAATTCAGCTGATGCCTCTTGAAGTGATGTTCTATCCCTACCTCATCCCTCCTCCCTTTTCAATAAGGAAATTGAGGCACAAAGAGGGAACAGCCGCTAGTGGCTGAGGATCTGTGTAGTGACATGAGCAGTTGGAAGAGCCAGGATTCGTGTCCCCCACTCCACCCTCAATCCAGTTGACCTTGAGAATGAGCCACAAGGGGGACACATACAAGAGGCATCCTGGTCATTTGCTCTCCCTCTTCACCTCCCCTGCCCATAAGCATGGTTTGTACATATTTGAGGATTATTATAATAAATTATTCCAGAATTGCCCTCATGGGCCTTTTCTACTATAATCAAATTCCACAAAAAAATGACATTCCTGACCTTGGGCTGGTAGGGCCATTTGGCCAGTATCTGAGAGGTAAGTTTCCTCATCCACACCTGCGCTTGATTCTTCAGAAACAAACACAGAAACAAACACAGGCTTTGAGTGGGAGCCAGAAGTCATCAGACCTTCCAAAAAAAGTGGCCACTGGAAGCCCTGGAGATTTTGTCTGACAGATGGAGAAACTGAGGTCCTGAGGGAGTAGGATTTCACTGTGGGTCTCCAGAACTTTCTATGGAGCACTCTCACTGACCTTGAATTTTTAGCAGCCACTACTGTTTGCCAGTAGCACAGCAATTCCAGCTATTTACTTGGCCCTGATGATCTTTAGACTCTGAAAATTTTTACAAGCAAGTTCAGGTATTAATGATAAAAGAAGGATCTCTCCTTTCAAAAGCAATTCAAGGTTTCCCCGTTCCTTCTACCCAAACTAGAT
Organism: Geosciurus inauris; assembly: GCA_004024805.1. Taxonomy (NCBI): domain Eukaryota; kingdom Metazoa; phylum Chordata; class Mammalia; order Rodentia; family Sciuridae; genus Geosciurus; species Geosciurus inauris. The sequence continues at coordinate 70,157 of PVHX01009393.1, forward strand.
GAGCAAAACTCAGTCCCTGTGGACTCTGCATGAGAGACAGGGCAGGCCAGGTGTGCCCAAGAAAAGGTCATTCATCATTGGCTGACTGTAAGTTGTCACAGGCCTTCCTCTGGTGGGGCAATGTTTATCCTGCACCTTCTGCTGCAAATTTCACCAACCCTAACACCCTTGAGAGAGCTGACCACAAGCCCATAAGAGCTGGATGTGAACATGCTCCTCTTCTGTGTGGGTGATGTAAACAAGTTCCTTACCTGTGCTGGGTCTCAGTTTTCTCACATGTAAAATGTTGCTAGCAGCCCTCTTCTCAGGGGTTGTGGTGATACTCCAGAAGACAGATATTGTCTTCTTCCTCTCTGTCTGTCCTTTTCTAGCAAATTCATGGAGTGCAAGAAATTCACCCAAGAACAGTAATTTCCTGTTTTACAGGGGAGTGCATGGTACAATTGAGAATTTCCTGATCTCGGGGGCTCTGGGCAGCCAGGTGCTGCTGATGGAAAGCTTCCAGAGGAAGGGGAGGGAATTGAGGTAGGACAGAGTGGAGTGGGGCAGGCAACCTCTTGAGAATGGCTCCCTCCTATAGATCCCAGAGGCCTAAGGAGGGAGCAGGGATTAAGAGGGACTTGGATCGCAGACAAACCTGAAAGGGAGAAAAAAAACTTCTGCAGCTAACCCTAACCCTAATTCTATGGCCCCCATCACTGTCCTCAGCATCTATTGGGATGTTCACATACTCCCCAGGCAAGCAGATGACAATCCAACTCTTAGTCCTGAGTGTCATTGCTACATGCAAAATCTTCATTTGTCCCAGGTGCCCCACCCTCTCATGCCAGCTCCAATGTCACTCCCACAAACACCTGAACATCTTCAACTCTCTTAGGAATCAATGACCATAAGGAACATAGATCCAGTGGAGCTAAATCTACTAATAGCAATAATGACATGTACATTTTTGGGGTATTTACATGCACCAGGCACAGTTCTAAGCATTGAACATGTATTGATTCACTTAATCCTCACATTCACACTATAAATTGTTCATCATTATGTATTCCATTTTACGTAAGAGGAAATCAGACATGAAGAGTTTAAGTCACTTCTCCATTAGAACTTAAATTCAGGGTTTCCAGAACAAACAGGAAAGTAACATGGCTAGAGGATAAAGACATTGTCAGGATCTGAGGTTGTCACTAGCTGTCCATCTCCTCTGGCCATTTCTGCTTTTTCCTGCCTCCTTTGTTCTGCTTGTGTCTGGCCCCACACAGCTATCCCAGCCGCTAGCTGTAGGGTCTTCCAGTTCAGATGCCCACCTTCTCCTAACTAACTTGTTCCTGATTCATGAACTGGAGATCTAAAGTAGTTTCATCCAGTGGTGTGCCAGTGAAGAGCAACTGGCTCTTCAAGGAAAAAGAAAGTCCTGATTTGTAGCATTTGCCATTTTCCATGGTATACATCCCACCATGGTCGAGTACAAGCTACCAATACTTACTGAGAAGTTCCTTGGGAAGAGGTACACATGATCTGCCCGCATGAACCAGGATAGCCTCTACACACCATTGGCTGCAACCATGGGTGGACTCATTGAATCAGGTATCCACCTCTGGCCAAGCACCTGTGGCTAGAATGGGGTCATGTGATACCATATAGCTGCCAGAGCCCATCCCTGGCACTGCAGGCTGTGGGAGGTCAATTTCAGAGCAAGAAATGAGGCCTCGAGATTAACGACAACATGCTGGTTCTGGGCTTCCCCACATTTATTCCCCCTTCTATGGCAATACACTTTCCTCTTGGGAAGACATACTTCAGATGGAGGCTTCACTCTCTGCTCCAGGTGTAGAGCACAGGCCCTAGGCCCAAGCCAACTGGTACATACCATGCCCCAGCCAGAAGCCAGAAGACTCCATGAGACCCCTTCTGGGGCTTCTGACAGAGGGACAGAGTGGTTGCTGGAAGGCTGGGCAGGAGTCTAGCCTGGAGTTGACCCCACAGGAACCTTAGGATAAAGAGCCAAATGGAGAACTGGAGACACATTCTTTGGCTGCTGAAGCTGTCCTAAGAGCTTGGACCTTCCATCACTCACAGACAAGCCTTGACACATGAGGACCCTGAGGACTCAAAGGAATGAGGTCCCAGTGATGAGCTCCAGAGTGGCTTGTGGGTGAGTCACTGTCACCTCCCCCATGATGCTCCACAGGGCCAGCCTTGATAAACTTGGAGGGATTCTTTCCCTCATTCCCCTCCTGTGCAGTCACAACACTGAAAATGTGTGTGAAGGGGGCTTCCTGAAGAAAGTCTCAAACACGGGAACAGCTTCCACAAATCAGGCACTCATGATGGACCCCCCAGAGGGTGGGGTGCTCCTCAGAAAGCAGGGAAAGTGAGACCCCTTGGTGGCCCCAGAGTATGTGTAAAGGCTTCAGAACTAGACAAACCTGGTAAATGTATGTCCCTGACACTCAACAGTTCAGCACAGAGCACTTGGCTCTGCTTCTAGGTTGAGGTCAGCCCACAATAAGCGACCATTCCTTTGTCCCCAGTATGGGGAGGGTAGGAGAGAGGAGCTGTGGAAAGGTGCCCCTCCCCACTCTCACATATAGCACGTCACACACTACTGCCACCCGGGTGCAGGTACAGTTTATTCTTCACAACAGAGAAATACAAAGAGCAGAGGGGTTGTAATTCCCTAGTTTCTTGCCCCCTTTAGTGTTTTTCTCCCACATTCGATTTTTTTTTACCTTGCTCCCCACCCCCTTTTTTAAATAGGATGCAAACTTCTCTCTCCTGAAGTGTCTGAGGACACCTGTCCTCACCTTCCTGCCACCAAGATGCAGACTGAGAAGCCAACAGACTGTTTTCTTTTCTTTCTTTTTTTAATAAGGTAACTAGTTCTAAATATGGTGGCCTGGAGGTCCCATAGAAAAAAAGCAAAGGGGTGTTAACAGTATGTATAACAGCTTATTTACAGGGCAGTAACATGCGGACAAAAAGCTACAATACTGAGTATCAGACGACGCAAGTCAAACAAAAGGGCGAGGGTGGGGGCAGAGAACCCCATGGGAAAAGAAACCCCAGGAAACGTTAAACTGGTAAATCAATGGCGAGTTAAGGCTTAAAAAGTGTATAAAAATAACACAGTTAATATTCAAAACGGAACTCCAGATACAGAATATATAGATGAGTTTCTGTCTAGTTTTCTTTCTTTTTTTTTTTTTCCCAAGGGGATGTGGAAGGGCTCTCCGGGCTCTGTACATGGTTCCTATATACATGGACACGCATGGCTTTCAGATTGGGGTGTGTCTGTGGGGGCTGGGGGCAGGGTCTGCTCCTGGGACCCTCCCCAAGGATCCCTTACCTGCCCAGGGGCCCGCCTGGATTGGGGATCGCCCCAACCTGGGCAATGCCCCCATCTGGAGGAAATTCTGGAAGGGGGTCTCAGGCCCAGGCCCACTCCCTCCCCATCCCCCTGCCCACAGTCTGGGATGACAGGAGAGGTAGCCAATAGGTTTCCTGGCCAGCACCGAGGTAGACTGGGGTGGTCTTCAGGGCAGCAGGGGAGAAGCCGGGTCTTACCCAGTCCATCCCACCCCATTTCCCTGGGCCCGCCGCCCAGCCTGTCACTGCACCCTTTGGTCCTACAGATCTCCCGGCCCCTCATTTCTGCCTCCTGAAGCCTGATCAGCCCTGGTAGCTGCCACACCCTCTGCTCAGTGGAGCCCAGGGCGCAGCTCAGTGGTAGGAGCTGGGCACCAGGGCTGAAGGGCTCAACTCCAGCTGCCCTGGCTCCCACTCATCTGGGGACCCCTTTGCAGTCCAGAGCCCCAGACCTGTGCCTTCCCTTAAGACCTGAGGCCATGGCCAGAGAAGGTCCCACGCAGCCCTCTGGTTCTCTGCATCCATCTGCCTGATCCTTTTCATTTCTCGGTCTTAGCAGCACCAATGTCCTGGCCAATAAATATCTTTTTTTTTTTTTTTTTTGTTATTTCCAAAACAAACAAAAAAAAAATTAGTGAAGCAAGTGAAGGGTGGGGAACAAAAAGAAAACTCGACAGATAGGTTCAAAGTGCTCTGAGATCGTCTTTGGATGCCACCAAAACAGTCCAGAACCTTGCAACTGGCCTGACCAGCCTGGGACTGGGCCAGGCAGGGATTCTGCGGCCCAAGCTTCCTGGCAGGTTCGGAAGGTCGAGAAGAGATCGGCAGTTCCCGAAGACCCCCGGCAGGAGGCGGGGCCTGGTGCTGCCTGTCAGCCTGCCAGTGGGCCGGGCGGGGCGGCGCCTCGGGAGGGGCTCAGATGAGAGAGATTCGCACCGGGATGCCTGGGGACTCCGTCCTCTGGGGTGAGTGATGGCTCACCAGGTGCTCCACCACCGTGTGTTTGGACATGTGCTTCATCAGGTAGGTCTCCTGTGGGCAGGGGTGAGATGCAGAACAGGTCAGCACTGGGAAGGAGGCAGGGGAGGCTGCTGTTCCCAGATGTGGCCCCTGGAGGGCTCCTTGGCAGGTGGGCCACAGCCTGGGAGCTCAGCTTGGCCTGGGCATTGGCTCTAGGGATATGGCCCTGCTACCAGCGGGAGTGGTGGCCGCGTTGCCAGAGTCAGGGCCCACAGCGGGCTATCTGGCTGAGCTGACCGGCACCAGGCCCGCCCTTCAGCCGTGCCCGCCTGTGGCTTCCCAAGGTAGGGTAGCTGCCTTTACCAACTGGCTCTAGCAGGGTGCACTGCATGAACCATAGCCCTGTCTGCAGGACAGAGGTCGAGCCCTGCACCTGGCTGGTGTTCCCAAGGACCGGGAGGCAGTGGGCCTGGACTGAAGCCTAGTCCTGCCGGTTCTTAGCAGCAGGACCTTAGGCAAGTCATCCCACCCTCCAAGCCTCAGGTTCCTCCTCTGTAAGAAGGGAAGGGGAAGGGTTGTCACGAGGGTGTGGATAAAGCTCTCAGCATGCAGCCAGGACACCACCACTCTTTCCCCAGTCTCTACTTTTTTTCCAGGTGGTGGTAGGAGTCCTGGCCTCATTCAACCTACACTGAGGGGGAAGCCAAGCCTGGGGCCCCCACAGGCTCTGCTAAGTTTATCCTGAGGCAGCATCAGTGTGGGCAAGGTGACCCAGGCTCACTGTGGGCCCCTGGCCTGAGGCTACACCACATCACTCACTGGCCTTAACCAGGAACAAGGTGGCATTCTGGGTCCCCAGTTGCCATTCTTGGGCCTCATACCTCGACATGCTCAGATCTGGCAGAGGAAGCCCTTGGATGTGGCAGTGTGCTAATACATGATGCCAGAGGTGGCCACCCATCAACATCCACCCCAGGAAACTACCCTTCTGCGAGTACACAGCAAAGAAAAGGGGGAACTCTGGATTAAAAGATATATTGACCCAGCACAATGTAGGAATCTTATTTAGATATTGATTAAAAAATAATACTGCAAATAAATAAAATTATGACATTCAAGAGAAATGAAAATTGTCAACGTTGACTGGGTGGTGATATGTACAGATATTAGATATTGTGGAAATGTTCTTTAAAAAAGGAGTCTTGTCATTAAAGGCAAATTTCATTTACAAATAAAATAATTGGATGTCTAGGTTTTGCTTTAAAAAGATAGGGGTACAGATAAGGCAGGACTGGTGATGGTGAAGGGTGCCATCAGGAGTGCGGGGCTTGGGAGATGCAGAGGCAGACTGAAAGTCAGTGGCTAAGTGGGGTTTCCTGGCGGCCCTCACTGACACTGGCATTTCAACAGTATGTTCTCTGAAAGTCTCAGGGGTAGAACAGCTTCTCGTTCTACCTAGAAAAATATCCAAACTTCTCAATAGGGTCCCAAGGCCCCCCTGATCTAATATTCTCTCAATTCCTGCTACATACCATGTTTGTTCCACCCAGGGCATTTGCACCTACTGTTTTCTACATGGAAGGTTCCTGCCCTTCTTTCTCCTTTTCATCTAATTATCCTTCAAGCCTTCATCAAAATGTCCTGCTATAGTTTGGATCTACAATGTCCCCCAAAGGCCCACATATTAAAAGCTTATTAGTCCCCAGCCTGTGGCACTATTAGAAGGTGGGACCTACTGGGAGGAAGTGAGGTCATTGGGAGCATGCCCTTGAAGGGATATTGGGACCACAGCCTCTTCCTCTTCCTCTCTTTGTTTCTTGGCCACTGTGAGGTGAGCAGCTTGCTTTACCATGTGCTCCCAGCCATTGATATGCTGCCTTGCCACAGGGCCCAAAGCAATGGGAGTAACTATGGAATAAAACCTACAAAACTGTGAGCCAAAATAAACTTCCTTTATTAAAAGTTGATTATCTCAGGTATTTTGTCACAGTAACAGAAAGCTGACTAACACATGTTCCTTTCTCAGACAACCTTTTCTGGAGCTTTCAACCTTCCCAGTTCCATTTTGTTCCCCCTGCTGCTCTCTGAATCCTTAGAGCAGTGACTGTCAGTCAGAGACAATTTTGACCCCTGGGGACATCTGGCAATGTCTGGAGACATTTCCGATGGTCACAAATTAGGGTGGAGGTTGCTCCTGGCACCTAGTGGGTAGAGGCCAGACATGGCTTAACATCCTACTATATGCAAGACAGTAGAGCCGGGCACGGTGGCTCAAGCCTGTAATCCCAGCACTTAGGGAGGCTGAGACAGGAGAATCGCGAGTTCAAAGCCAGCCTCA
>PVHX01009394.1:0-36159 GCA_004024805.1 Geosciurus inauris
AATTTTTTTTTTTGGTACTGAGGATTGAACTGAGGGGTACTCAACCACTGAGCCACATCCCCAGCCCTATTTTGTGTTTTATGTAGAGACAGGGTCTCACTGAGTTGCTTAGTGCCTCGCCATTGCTAAGGCTGGCTTTGAACTCGCGATTCTCCTGTCTCAGCCTCCCTAAGTGCTGGGATTACAGGCGTGCGCCACCGCACCCGGCTGAACATTAAATTTTAACATTAGTTCAATCTACCCTTCTAAGAACATAGTAAAATGTCCACATTTGAACATGTCTTAGTAGATAGCAATAAATAATTCAGAATTTTTAAAAGTTATTCTTCTTAAACCTTTTATAATTGAGAGTAACACATATTTTTAAACTACTAAATGTTAGCAAATTTTAAATTCAAGATAAAGTAGAGTTCTAGAAAATGTGAAGTGCCAAAATGACACAAGAAATACAAAATCTGAAAAGAGCAATATATGTTAAGTAAACACATAGTTTTAAAAGCAAAAGCTTTCCTTCCATAAAGTACCAGGCCCAGGAAATTTTACATGAGTCTTACCACATTTATTTTCTATTGTCTACTAGTTGACCTAGAAAAACAGAAAAAGAGAAAAGACGCTAACACCATTTCCAAAAGGAAATCAGCTATTATAAGTACACATCCTAATAAAGGCAAATCAAGAAAATACAATTATGGCTTAATTTCATTTATGAATATCAACACCAATATCAAAAAATTTTATTCAAGTAAAAATGTGTTTTGTTAAAGAAAAAAAAAGAAGATTATACCAGCAGGGTAGAAAAAAATAAAAGCCCCTCTTGTTCAACATTCGTAAAAAACTAAAAGAATGGAACTTTCATAATAAATTGCAGAAAAAACTTATCAAATAGAAAAACTTCAGCATTTCATTCAGGGTTGGTTAAAGAATAAAAAAAAGAAAAGAAAACCCACGACTCATTGCTAACCAGAAAGGTACATTAGTCTGAGGAAATGCAAAGACCAGGAAAAGAAATAGAATTTAGGATTTGCTAGAAATAATCCAAATTATTTATTTGTAGATGATATTCGTGTAGATAAAAAGTCTAAGAGAACCTACGGGCAAATGAATAGAAAGAAAATAAAGGAAAGTTCAACTAGACTATAAAATAGAATTTTGTAATGTAAAATTAATATATTCTAAGGGATCAAAAATCCATACAATTTTTAGAAATCTAAAAAAAAAATGTCACTAGTTGCTAAGAGTAGAGAGATTTCTTAAACAAAACCAAAAACAAAAAAGCACGAAGTATGACAGGGAAAACTGATAGATTTGACTTGATCAAAATAAAGAAATAGTTTTGAGGCCAATTTCTTATCCCAAAGCAGCAGAGCAGCAGCCCAGGTCAACTGGAGCACAAGCAGCAATGTGGGCTGAGGCAAGCCAGGGTGTGTCAACCTGTAGCACCGCAGCAGCCCAGCCTGGGTCCCAAGTGGATGACCACTTTACACAGTATTGCAGCACTGAACTGCAAGCATCCACAATCAGCTGACCTGAACCTCTTGCTTCCCTACAAGTGGCAAGAAAATGGAAGTGGGGCAGACCTGATTGGAGATTAGCATAAATTTGGACAAATAGTATTGGTACTTTTCCAAACCCTAATTAGCATAAATTTGGACCAATAGCATTGACCCACGTGCTATATAAATCCCTAGACTAACATGCTCAAGCGCAAACCCCTATTGGGTCCCTTATCACCCTATAAGAACTGTCTCCTTTCTTCCCACATGAATAAATCCTTGTCTTTTGCACTCACTCTTCTTCATCTGTGGATTTCATTCTTCAAATTCACAAGATAAGAACCCATAAAGAAGAAATTGGCAGTGAGCTTCAGAGATCTGCTGCAACACTAGAGGGCACAGCCTGCCATTGAGAGCTCCAACACACCCCTCAACGGTAGTAGAGAAAAATCGGGTGTTGCCAGCTGTGACTTTCATGCCCCCAGGCAGCCCCCACCTAACACTGCAACAGGGTTTGTCGGCTGCAGAGGGCTGCAGCTTACAGAGAACCCCCCTACCAGCAGAGGCAGAGAAACTTCAATTTCATCTTCAGAGATGTGCATGTAAAATATATTCATTTTTTATAAATAATTAATTATATAAAATTCATACAAACAAAAGAAAATCAGCAAGAAACCCTATGGGAAAGTGATTTACAGGTATGGAATAACCTGAATGGTCACTAAGTATATGGTAGGTATTCAGTAACTGAACCTCACTACTAATTGGAGGAAGTACCTAACAGTCAGTATTTGTGGGAAAGTATCATTCTAATTCCTTTTAAAATATAGCTGTTTTGATCCTTGCAGTAACTCTGTCATCTATGTATCATCTTTTGTAGACTAGGACACAGGAAGCAAGCGAGGTTCTAAGCAATTCAACAAGACTCTGTCTCAAAATAAAAAATAAAATGGACTAGGGATGTGGTTCAGTGGTTGAACGTCCTGGATTCAATCCCCAGTACCAAAAAAAGAGAGAGAGAAAGAAATAAAGAAAAGAAAAAAAGAAAGCTACACCAGTATTAAATGGTATACCTACAATTAGAATCCAGGTATAATTGCTTTGAGCCCAGGCACCAAACCACTATGACTCTACCGCTTCTGTAGTTAACTGATAACTAACTATAACATAGTTATATCAGTTCATTTAAAATTAGAAAGATTGGAAAGTTATATAACATCAGAAGCTAGCAAGGATGTAGAAAAAATGAGAAACCTATATTGATAGGGGCAGCTCTAACATAACAGCCATTTGGAAAATAATTTGGCAACATTTAGTAAAAACTCTAGGCACATATTTTGTGCCTCCAAATTCCACTTAGGTATGTATATTCGAGTTGCTCCTCACAGGTGCAACAGGAGGCATAGACAATGATACCACCCAAAGCATATTGTGGTAAAAAGAAGCGGAAACAGATCAAATTTTGGTAAAAGTGTAATGTATAACTAAAATGTGATATATAGATATGTGTGAGAATAATAACTGTCAGAGGCAATAAACAGCAAGGAAGAAATGGCAGGGTCGGCAGATTTCAAAACTATAAAGGTAAATAACAGAAGGAAAATGCAATGCCACTTACACAATCAAAATCATACTGTTTTTATGCATGTTCATATTTTCAAATGACTTGAAACACATGGAATGCAGCCTGGAAGAGTGTCTGCTGAATGCATTTGAGTCAGTGTGTGGTGGAGACCGGAAGAGGATTGATGATGGAGAAATGAATGAAAACAATCATGCCATAAAACCTGAGACAGAAGGAACATGGGTGGGTCATCAAAGTCAGTTGTGAAGCAAGGAGTACCAACTCAGTTCTAAGCATCTGAAATCCAAAATCTCTATGAAAAACAAATTAAAATAGCAAAAAATTAAAAATCTGTTATTCTATATTTAAATGATTTTTGAATGTTGATATATTGATATGTAAAATTCGGAGATGTTACAATAAAAGTTATTTAGGGATTCAGAAAAATCTTGGGGGCCTAAAGATTAGTACAAAAGAATAATACTAAGAATAATACAAGGAGAATTACTGGAGATGAACATAATAGTTCCGATCCCATTTTTTCCTGTGTATAATTTTAGTTTGTGTGGCAAAAGGAAAAATCTAATTCAGGAAGTGTTTCACATGAACTGTGAAATCTGGGTTACTCATTTACTATTTTATTACCATCTGGTATGAATGTGTAGAAAAATACTTGTTCCTAAGAACCTGCAATCTTGCAGCTTTCCAAACCATCATTATAAAAAGGTGATTATGATTTTTAAGGATAATGCAATTTATATTGCATCTATTTTGGCATTTCTTACATCCAATTTCAAAGTTTTTAGCAACCCCTTGAAGCATATTTACTTATTGAATTAAGTAAACAACAAAGAAGCAAATGGCTTGTTCAGTACTTTAAAAGAAGCCAGTCAAATGTGTTCTGTCCAATGGTCTTCATTGCTCTCCTCCTGCCCTGATAGTCTTTGTGTGTGGTGGGGGGGCGGGCCACTGGGGGTTGAACCCAGGGCCTTGTGCATGTGAGGCAAGCACTCTACCAACTGAGCTATATCCCCAGCCCCTCCTCTGAGAGTCTTTATTATGTGATTTTAATATTTAACTATTTAAACAACGACAATGAAAAACTGCAGCATACACATTCCTTAAAAATAAGAAGTAAAAACGATGAAAGCATCTAGTTCTCACTTAGAAATAAAGTAAAATATTTATGAATAAAATGACACAATGTCTGGGATTTATTTGAAGTCCTCCAGGAATAAAGAAGGGGAGGGATAGATGAAATAGAATAGCCCAAATGATGATAATTGTTATGTTGAGTGATTGGAATATAGGGGTTTAAAAATTCTTAGGTCAACTTTTGTATATGTTTAAAATTATAAAGACTGTCTTTTAAGCAGGGTGTTATGGTGCATACCTATAATCCCAGAAGCTTGAGATGCTGATGCAGGAGGGTTGCAAGCTGAAAGCCAGCCTAGCAACTTGGTGAGATCCTAAGCAACTTAGTGAGACCCTGTCTCAAAATAAAAACTTTAAAAGGGCTAAGGATGTTGCTCAGTGGTTAAGCACCTCTAGGTTCAATCCCTGGTACCAAAAAATAATAAATTTTTTCTTTTAAAAAAAATAAACCTGGACATTGCATGCCTTTAAAGATCATTTAGCTATAGTTGCCTTGTGAAATAACTCTGAAATGAGTAAATCTCGCAGAGCTATATGGTCAAGAACATTTGTAATCCATGATGCCAGTCCACTAGGCCAGCTGAGCTTGGGACTGACATCTGTATCCCTTTTCCAAAACAAGAGGCAGGTGTGGGCTGCTTTTCCTTGTGTGTGGTATCACCTGTAACTTTTCTTAGTGTTTTGAGTGGAGTAAATCTTGTCCACAGATGTTACTTTCCCTCTCATTGTGCAACTTTAAGACTAAATTGGCAAACAGTATTCATTACAATCAAATAACTTAGTGAAGAAAGATTTTTTCTTTTTTGCATTTTTCCCAAAGAGAGCACAGAGAACAATTGCCCAAAAATGAGATACGTGAAATTGGCTAATCTTATTGACATGTTTAAAACAAATGAATAAATTAATATTATGGAGAATTTTTTTAAAACATTAGTTGAAAAATAGCATCTATATCCACATTTATTATGATAGTTCATGGTAATTTAAACATTTTAAATTATAAATGCTAAAAATAAGCTGGGTTTGGGGACTAGGGATGTGGCTTAGTGGTAGATTGCTTGCCTAGCATGCATGAGGCCCTGGGTTCGATCCCCAGCACTCGCAAAGGGAAAAAAAAAAGAAGCAACAGCTGGGTGTGATGATGCACACCTGTAACCCCTGCTATTCAGGAGGCTGAGGCAGGCGGATTCAAGTTTAAGGCCAGCCATGGGAACTTAGAAAGACTCTTTTTTAAAATCAATTTTTTTTAAAAAGTGGGGATGTGGATGTAGCTCAGTGGCCAAGTGTCCCTGGGTTCAAAATCCTCAGTACTACAGTGTGATTGATTAACTAATTAAATCATAAAAAGAATAATGACAGGTTGATAAGAGTAACTCTGGAGGCCTCTCCCTTGTAGGCTTTATAAAATGATAATAAAACTCTTTGGCTTCTTTCTCCTCTCATAACATGTAAAATAAACTCATTTTTCTAGAGAAGGGTAGCATCGTTCAAAAGGTCTCCAGAAGTTTAATTTCCCTTTGTAACCCAAGAAGATTTCAATTTAAGTAGCCTTTAGCTTTCCCTAGGATTACAGGATTAAAATTGAATCTTTCCTCTAGAAAACTCTCTGCCATCTGTCAAGAGCAGTCTAAAAGTTTCATAAATAAGGGCTGGGAGTGTGGCTCAGTGGTGTAGTGCTTCCTCAACTTCCCCATCTATCAAATGGTAATGATGAATCTGAGTATATATGTATACACACATACACGTACACATATAAAAACATGTATATTGTTATAAAGTTTAAAATGTATTATACATGAAAACAAATAACTAGAATATTTATAGAATATGCTTCATAAAAATTAGCTATGTACCCACCATCTTGAGATAGCTCTGAGAATGCATTCATATTTAATTTATACTATATAGGAATGGATATATATATTTGAAACAGTAATTATTTTTGAAATGAAGTTTTAGAACCATACTGATTGCATAGAAAGAGGAAAACATATAGCATATAGTTACACAGTTGAAAGGTTCTGAAAATTATCCTGACAGCAACTAAAAAATAGTTTCTCAGCCGGGCCTGGAGGCGCACACCTGTAATCCTAGCACTTTGGGAGGCTGAGACAGGAGAATCGCAAGTTCAAAGCCAGCTTCAGCGACGGCGAGGCACTAAGCAACTAAGCGAGACCCAGTCTCTACATAAAACACAAAATAGGGCTGGGGATGTGGCTCAGTGGTCGAGTACCCCTGAGTTCAATCCCTGGTACCAAAAAAAAAATACATTCTCATTAGAAAACTTGTTTTTCAGTTTTAACCTGCACCTGGTTTTTATTCACCTCAGAAATCTCTGCTCTTTTTTTTTTCTAAAATAAATGCTTGATAATCTTCACATAACTCTGACAGTGACATGATTTGTTTTTTAGATAGTCATTTTAACAAAACATGCTTAAAACTTTTCACTTTCTCAAAACTTTCACAAGGAGAAATAATGCAGCAAGTTAGACCTTGGCTTTCACCACTTGCTAATGTAGCCATATGAATATGATCAGGTTTATCTTTACATTCTGATGCTCCCACCAAAAAGACCCACCATAATTAAGCTTATCCAGGGCCCTCCACCATAATTAAGCTTCTTGTCAGCAAGATTTTATAAAGCATGTCAACAGGATTTCACAGGAGTTCTGCAGAGTGCTCAATGTGGTTTGAGCACTTTCTTATAAATGCCAGGTTGCAGACAAAAGCGGTGATGGACTATCTCAGGAGAGCTTGTTGTGCAAAAAAGTTACTATCTCTGTTTCCCTTGATAAAACTTGTGAATCCTCTGTCTAATCTAAAATATGGGACAAAGAGTAACTATTATGTACCCACCATCATGTAACCATCCCACTGAGTAGAAATCTAAAAAAGTTTCCAGACCCAGAGTCCAGAGATTTTTTAAGCATTAGCACCTCTCGATTTTTGCTACAGCTTATATAAAACTGCTTCCTGAAAATTCCTTGGGTATCCAGCCTCACCTGTCCTACATTAGTCCTTGTTCTTGTACAACTTCATTCAAACATAGACCATTTCCTCACTGCTTTAAATTCATAATTATGAATAGTCTCAGCAAGCCCCAAATTAAAGCAGTATTATTGTGGGTCTGATAAAAAGCTTCTTTAGTCACTCAAATGCCAATATTTTCTCCAACAGCTTCATTTTTTATCAGATAGGATCTTAATGTGTTCGGTTCACTGACACTCCATCTGACTCCACAGAGATATTTAGAGATGGAGGCTAGAATTAGCTATCTGCTATTGAAGAAGAAAGAGGGTGCAAGTCTTTTTTAAAGAGGCTAGAAAAACTTTTAAAATGCTCAGAGACAAATCAGAGGAAGAATTCCAGGATCCCTTGGATCTGCAGAGCCTGACAGCACTAAAGAGGCCTAGGGTCTACAGTCCTGCCTTCAGGCTGGCTCTGTTAGGAAGATTTAAGAGGTGTGGGTTCTGGAGACCAACAGCATGAAATCAATTCCACCTACTGCATAATATGAGCATATTGGGGTTATGGTTGTTTTTTAATATCTTCTTGTTGTTGTAGATGGACACAATACCTTCGTTGTATTTTATTTTTTAACATGGTGCTGAGGATTGAAACCAGTGCCTCACACATACTAGGCAAGTGCTCTACCACTAAGCTACAGCCCCAGCCCTGAGCATATTGTTTTTTAAAAGAGGAAATACTAATCTCTAGCTCATAAAGATAGTTGCTTCTATGTCAATTCATGTGAAGTGCAGAGGATAGTGCCTACCACAAGAGAAGGACCTAGTAAATATTAGTTGTTATTAATATACACACAGACCAAAGCATGTGTTATTTATATATATGTGTATACACATATACATTTACACCTACACACATATGTATACACATGTATATAAACATGCAAACACTATGCCTGGTGGTTTTATCTTGCAATTTTTACTTATTGTGGACTACTTTTTCAGGTAAGTACACATAAGGTATTTTTGAAATTTTCTTTCTAGGACATTGTACAGATGTACCATGCTTATGTTGATTGGTACCTTTAGGTTTTCTTTCTAGATTTTTTGCTTTATAAATAATAAAGTTATGGATTTCTATACATAAGTTTGCATATGAGTACCACTCATTTTGAAGGACAGATTCCTGGAAATAAAACTGACAATTCAGCCTATCTGGATATTTAAAATTTTTAATAGATGCTTCCAAAGTATTTCTGAAATATATCATACTATTTCATACTCCTAAAAATTATGTATAAGAGCAGCATGATTCACAATAGCCAAATTATGAAACCAGCCTAGGTGTCCATCAATAGATGAATGGATAAATAAATGTGGTATATATACACAATAGATTTTTATTCAGCCTTAAAGAAGAATAAAATTATGACACTTTCAGGAAAATGGATGAACTTAAGAACATTACATTAAGTGAAATAAGCCAAACAAAAAGTTAAGGGTTGTATGTTTTCTCTTATATGTGGAAGCAACAGAGGAAGAAGGAAAAGTGAAAGGAGGGAATCTCATGAAAATTGAAGGGAGACCAGTAGAGTAAAGAGACCAGAAGGAGGGGAGGAGGGGAGGAAGGGAAGTTCTGGAGAACAATTTTATATTATTATATAGTATACATGTTATGAATATGTAACAATAAATCTCACCAATATGTGTAAATGTCTTCAGACATTTCATCTACATATAAAATACTTTTGCACATTGTAGGTAAATATACTTAGCTTTATTTTCAACCACCTGAATTGTTTCATAGTTAAATAAAGAAATCTGAGATAGAAAATGAGAGGTGGATAAGACTGTAAGAATTATTCAGTCCATGTCCCATTTTTTATTCAGATAGCTAAGGTCCACCAAAAGAATATCTTTTGAGATAATTTGAGAGTAATTTGCTTTGGGCTTGATGGTAGGCCTGAAATTGCATTTGACCAGATTATCTCTTGCCTTGACATTTCATACCACATGGGCCAGTATTAAGCAATTTGGCTAGTACGTTTTCATGTTTAGCTTCCCCTTCTAGGTATTTTTGGTCTTCCCTGAAATCATAGGCCTTATGAGCATTCTTACAGATAGTAATGACTACTGAACCCGTATTCTTTTAAGGTACTTATTTTCAGAGTTCTGATTAAGAGTTTCTGCAACTTCTGGTTTGGCTCAATCTTCTTCTGAAAATAATACAATATGTTCCACTGTAAATGTCCACTGTCTATGAACATACTCATCTTTATAGGTTAGGCCCAGGTAGGGAAAATATATGCAATTTGAATCCTAAAATATGTATATTAACACATTTGGACAAAAATTTTAAAGGCATGATATGTGATTAAAGCTTGGCCTTTTTTTTTTTGAGAGAAAAGAGTGGGGTTTTTTTTTAACTTTTATTAGCATTATTTATTAGTGTTTATTGTTGTTTCTTTTTACTTGCTAAAGTGATCATATAAATTGAAGGAATTTTAGCAAATATATAAAAGTATGCAGAAAAATTCTGTTCTTCAAACTTTTCATGTATATTTCTGATCTTGTCGGGCATGGTGGCACATGCCTGTAATCCTAGAGGTTTGGGAAGCTGAGACAAGAGGATTGCAAGTTCAAAGCCAGCCTCAACAATTTAATAAGGCCTTAAGCAACTTAGCAAGACCCTTTCTCAAAGGGAAAAATAAAAAAGGGTCAGGACGTGGCTCAGTAGTTAAGTATCCCTGATTCCTGGTTTCAATCCCTGGCACCAAAAAAAAAAAAAAAAAAAAAAAAAAAAAAAACCTCACATATATTTCCAATCTTTATGTATACATGTGATTTTTAAACAAAATAAATACTAGACTGCACATGAGTTTTCTTTTTAAAGTTTACTTTTATTACTTAAAACAGTAGTTGAAAAGTATGAGATTTAACATTAAAACCTGGAAAGATTGGTGGCAGTTCAATGTGTGTGCTCTTGCCCTTTGAGGAAAATATATCCTTTTCACAGTGTAATTTCTGAATTTGTAACCCTTATATTTTCTTCATCACTCTTTGAGAATGCTAAGTGTTATGGTCAAATTGCCAAAGTCAATCACTGCTTTAGAAAGGAAGCAGATATAAAATATATTGAATTACTAATTAAAAGTGCTAGACAAGGAAAATTGCATAGGCAATTTTTACCACAAATTCAAGGGACAGTGTTAGTCCTACTTCAAACAAGTTGACCCAAAAGTAGAAGAGGAGAAATGCTGGCTGTTATGAAGCCAGGTTCCAGCTGCATCTCCTAAAGAAGACTTCTGCCTTCCAAAACTATTGATTGAGGAATTTTTCTACTTCTAGTTCTACTTCAATTTTCTATTTCTTTTTCAATTTAAAAGAATTCAAAAATTGTATTTTTTAATCATTTAAAACCAGCATTAATACTTTCTGCTTTCCTTCTATCAAATTATATCAGTTTACAAGCCAGACCTAGAGGCAGCTCTGAGATAGAACAAAGAATAATATTAGAAAAAAGGATAATATTAGAAATTCTCCCCCTTGGTAATGTTTTAAATTTTGATGAAATAATATGTTCTCATATTTAGTCATAATATTTGGTGGGGGGGGAGGAGGGAGGTATACATTTTTCCTACTTTCTCTAGAAAACAGAAAAATCATATGTCCAATGTAATTAAAGAATGTAAAAACCTATGTTCATAAAATGAATTCTTACTTTTCATTTGCATAGTAAATATTTAGTTATTTAATGGATATGGGTTGGGAGAGTTCATGTTGAAGTCACTTCTGCATAAAGCATAGTGGTTAATAGCTCATGCTTTGCAATTATAAAATCAGAATTTTTTTCTAGGTCTTCCTATTAGCAGTAGAGCCTTTGGCAAGTTATATAAACTCCCCTACTTTCTCTCTCTCTAATACAGGAATTTTATCTTAAAAAGAATTTTTTGAGTGGGCTGGGGTTGTGGCTCAGTGGTTAAGCATTTGCCTAGCATGTGTGAGGCACCGGGTTCAATTCTCAGCACCACATATAAATAAATAAAATAAAGGTCTATTGACAACTAAAAAAAATTTTTTTAAAAGAATTCTTTGAGAATTAAACCAGACAATGAATATAAAGAGGGTTAGAATAGCTAACATATTAATAATCTTCCATGTATCTTAATACTCTTCCATGTATCTTAGCTATTATCTATGCTATAATGGATATTGCTAGAATGGTTCAATTAAATTTTAAAGACTCCAGCTAAAAACTTAAGCAACATAATATAGATGATTGACAAAAATGCCTTTAAAATAACTTTTATAAAAATTTTTTTACTGGGGCTGGGGCTGTAGTTCAGTGGTAGAGTGCTTGCCTCGCACATGTGAGGCACTGGGTTCAATCCTCAGAACCACATAAAAATAAATAAATAAAGGTATGGTGTCCATCTATAACTAAAAAAAATTATTTAAAAAAATGTTTTTACTAAATGAAGTAAAATTATAGAAATATTCTATTTGATATCATTAATATCTTGAGATCCAATATAAAGAACTAAACTTCTTGGTTGGAAAAGTTAAGAAAAATGACCCAAAACTTGGAAGCCGGGCATAGTGACACATGTCTGCAATCCCAGTGGATCGGGAGGCTGAAGCAGGAGAATTGAGAGTTCAAAGCCAACCTTAGCAACTTAGCAAGGCCCTAAGCAACATAGTGAGACCTGGTTTCTAAATAAAATATAAAAAGGGCTGGGTATGTGGCCCTGTGACTAAGCACTGCTGGCCTCAATGCCTAATACCAAAAAAAAAAAGAAAAGAAAACTTTGAAATAAGGCCTAAGAACTATAGCATGACCTATCAATATCATCCTGGAGCTCTGGATAAGAAGTCCATTTAAACAGACACTTCTCAGAAGAAGAAATATAATCGATCAACAAATATATGAAAAAATGTTCAACATCTCTAGCAATTAGAGAAATGCAAGTCAAAACTACCTAAGATTTCATCTCACTCCAGTCAGAATGGCAGTTATCAAGAATACAAACAACAATAAGTGTTGATGAGGATGTAGGGGAAAAGGCACGCTCATACGTTGTGGGTGGAACTGCAAATTGGTGCAACCAATCTGGAAAGCAGTATGGAGATTCCTTAGAAAACTTGGAATGGGACCACCATTTGACCCAGCTATCCCACTCCTTGGTCTATACCCAGAAGACTTAAAAACAGCATACTACAGTAGTGACACAGCCACTTCAATGTTTATAGCAGCATAATTCTCAATAGCCAAACTGTGGTACCAACCTAGATGCCCTTCAATAGATGAATGGATAAAGAAACTGTGGTATATATACATGATGGACTATTACTCAGCAATAAAAGAGAATAAAATTATGGCATTTGAAGGTAAATGGATGGAGTTGGAGAACATCATGCTAAGCAAAATAAGCCAATCCCAAAAAACCAGGGGCCAAATATTTTCTCTGGTAAGTGAGATGCTAATCCATAATGGGGGGGAGGGGTGGCATGGGATGAGTGAAGGAACTATGAATAGGGCAAAGGGGGGAAAGGAGGCAAAGGGTGCGGAGAAGGCAAGGAGGTAGGAAAGATGGTGGAATGAGACAGTCATCATTACCCTATATACCTGTATGATTGTATGAATGGTATGATTCTACTTCCTGAACAACCAGAGAAGTGAAAAATTCTGCTCCATTTGTTTACAATGAATTGAAGAGCTTTCTACTGTCATGTATAACTGATTAGAGGGGCTGGGGATATAGCTCGGTGGTTAAACACCCTTGGGTTTCAATCCCTGATACAAAAAAAAAAAAAAAAAAGCAATAGTTCTGTAGAGAATATAGCTCCAAATTGACATGGCTCGGAAAATGGAAATGTATTAAGTAGGAAATTATTATAGAAATACAACCTCTAAGACCTGATCAAAGAGTGTCATCGGAGACAGGGAGCACTGAAGGTTTAATGTTCAGGTGTCTATTTGTTTATCAGTCTGCATACAGAGCTGAGTAGAATCTGACTCAAAGGTTAAGGCAATAAAGTAGACTCACATAAGATGAAGAGAGAGTTGCCAGTCTTTTCATCCCATTCCAGTCATCCAGGTGACAACTGCAGGCCCAAGCAAAGAGTCAGTGTTATTAGCAAAACTGGCCTTCAGGTTCCTGAAGAGTAACCTAGAGGCAACCATTATTATCATAAGCCACGTATCAGAGGTGCTACTTACAGCAAAGTTAATGGAGAGGATCCAGCTGTGTGACCTCCAAAATTAGTTATTTTTAATTCAACTAAGAGCAAATGAAGCGAGTGGGTTTATTTGGGTTTTTTCCCAAAGTAACAAGAGGAGGGAATGAATGTGGTATGCAGGTCATGAAGAAAAACAAATTTTACACAAGGAAAACATATTTACATGTTATTTTATTCCTTTTGCAAAAATAAAAAATAAAAATTTTTAAAAATATTTAGGAAAAAAAGCCCATTCAATGAGTGTTTAATTATCTAAAGCTACATTGTCTCATATGGCTGCCCTTGAAATGCTGCTTGTTAGAACTGAGATGTACATACATGTAAAATGAGCAGCAGAATTTGGAGTCAACACAAATCAAGAATGTAAAGTATCTCCCAATTTGTTATTGTACATGTTAAAATCAATTCTGGATATATCTGACTACATGAAGTTTATTGTTAACATTATTTTTACTTTTTCTTGTGCCTACTAGAAAATCTAAAATTACCTGTGTGGCTCATATTATATTTCCATTGGATCGTGCTGGTTTAGAGGAATGGAACCTTGTATGACTCACTATTTAAAATTATTTAAGGCTTAGATTCTGAAATTACATATTATATGGTAGATTTAGTTCCAGTCAGGAATGCAAATGATTTCCATCTGGTAGGAAAGATAGCTCTACAGCTTATGATTTTATTATCCTGAAGAATATGCAGTTTTGTGAGTAACATAGGAAAATTATTAAGGTTTCTTTAAGCATGTGTTTAAACACACCAATTTCAAAATGATCTTTGAACCAGCTTTGCCATCTTGATTCCTTCACTGGAGAGTTAGTAAATCTTTGCAATGTGTTCATTCTAGTGATTTAATAGATATGCTTTAATAGAGTTCATTTTTAATTAATAATATACATGAAGGAAAGTCTTTTTTTGTACTTTCTGAAAGTCGTATTTTGATGGACCAAAGTCCTTATTCTATGGTAAACATTTTTTAAATTATCTTGGTTTTTACTACCTTTGGTAAATTCATGGTGTTTTTCTTAAAATTTGTCTATAATATAATTTAACATCGTTCTGAAAGTCACTTTGCAATTCATAATTCATGAACAATACACAAAGAGAACTATAATCAGATGTTTTGGGCATCACTATTATTAATTGTCTGCAAGGACACAATCAGAAGTCATAGAGTTTTATGTTAACATAGACCATTATGGAATGCTGCTTTGAGAAGTTAATCATTAATGTTCTCAGTGAATCTTAAGTTATGCTGCTATTCATCTGGCTCTGATGAAAAGAACTAGACTTATAAAATTTAAGTGCAAGCATTTTCCCTAAAAGTTTCATTTCTTACCTTATAGGATGGCTTTTCAATTTTAAGTGCAATGAGCAAATGTTAAAATTTTAACATTCCTAACAGTTAAAAGCAGGACAGTTGCAAAAGCAGTGGAACTGCATACTACTCCACAGAAACATTAATGTAGAAATCAAAGCTAGTTCTTATCTAGAAATCATTGCTAGTTCTCTTCCACTGCTAGTGGATGACTTTGATCTTCATGGCACCTCAGAATAGGAATCAATAATTTGTGATTTATGTTTTGTGCAGCACTCAAACTGTTTCAGTAAAGTAATTCACTGAAGGGCTATTTAAATGAGCATCTATTATACAGCTGCTACTCTACTGAGCACTGGGACACAATAGCAAACATGACAAAAATCCCCGCCTTCATGAAGTACCTCAGTTAGTAGCAGGACCCCAGTGACTGAAGAAGAGTAAATGAAGAAAGTGATTGGAAATAAGAACAGAGAAATAACCAGGATCAGATAACAAAGGACCATGTAGGTCACTGGAAGAATTTTGGCTTAAGATGTAAAGACAATCAAACATTTTGGGGAGAGGAATAACATGATAGAAACTGCATTTTAAAAGGATCAAATCACTGTGCTAGTGTGTTGAGAACAGATTGAGTGTTGAGAACAGACTGAGGTAGGTGTGGGTCTGCAGTGAGCCACAATAATCCAGGCAAGAGATAATGGGATTTATACCATTGTATTTACTAGGCTATTAAAAGTAATTGGGGGGCCTGGGATTATGGCTCAGTGGTAGAGCGCTTGCCTCACACATGTGAGGCACTGGGTTTGATCCTCAGCACCACATAAAAATAAATAAACAAAATAAAGATATTTTGTCCATCTTTAAAAAATCTTTAAAAAAAAGTAGTTGGGTTCATGAGATAAAGAACAGAGACAAGGATGGCTCCATCTTATTTACTTTTTCCCTGAATTCATTGAAGAACAGAATTGCTATTTACTGAGCTAAGACTATGAGAGGACTGGGAATAATATAAGGGTTAAGATTTTGATATGGTAATTGTGAGAGGATACTAGACTTCATAGGGAGGTGTGGAGTAGGTTGTGATAGCTGAGGGTACAACAGTCTAAGTCCAAGAGAGATGCCAGGGGTAGGCTCTGACTTCCTTAACAAGACTCCTAAAACTCAAGAAATAAAATCAAGAATCAATAAATGAGATGGATTCAAACTAAAAAACTTCTTCTCAGCAAAAGAAACAATCAATGAAATCAACAGAGAGCCTACATTCTGGGAGCAAATTTCTGCTACACGCACATCAGATAGAGCACTGATATAATCTCCATGATATATGAAGAACTCAAAAAACACCAAAAAAACAAACAACCCAATCAATAAATGGGCTAAGGAGCTGAACAGACACTTCTCAAAAGAAGATATACAATCAATCAACAAATACATGAAAAAATGTTCAAGATCTCTAGCAATTAGAGAAATACAAATCAAAACTGTAAGATTTCATCTCACTCCAGTCAGAATGGCAGTTATCACCAATACAAACAACAATAAGTGTTGGCGAGAATGAGGGGGAAAAGGAACACTCAAACATTGCTGGTGGAACTGAAAATTGGTGCAACCATTCTGGAAGCAGTATGGAGATTCCTTAGAAAACTTGGAATGGAACCATCATTTGACCCAGCTATCCTACTCCTCGGTCTATACCCAAAGGACTTAAAAATAGCAGAGTACAGTGACACAACCACTTCAATGTTTATAGCAACTCAATTCACAATAGCTAAACTGTGGAACCAACCTAGATACCCCTCAATAGATGAATGGATAAAGAAACTGTGGTATATATACACAATGGAATATTACTCAGCATCAAAAGAGAATAAAAGTATGGCATTTACAGGTAAATGGATGGAGTTGGAGAATATTATGCTAAGCGAAGTAAGCCAATCTCAAAAAACCAAAGGCTGAATGTTCTCTGTAATAAGTGGATGCTGATCCATAATGGAGAAGGGGGCATAGGAAGAATGGAGGAACTTCAGTCAAAGGGGAAGAAGGGGTGAGGAAGGGACATGGAGGCAGGAAAGATGGTGGAATGAGATGGACATCATTGCCCTAGACACATGTATGACTGCACATAAGGTGTAACTCTACATCATGTACAACCAGAGGAATAAAAAGTTGTACTCCATTTATGTACAATGAATCAAAATGCATTCTGCTGTCATGTATACCTAAGTAGAATAAATAAATTTTAAAAAAGAAAGGAAAGGAAGGAAGGAAGAGGAGAAGGAAAGGAAGGAGGGAGGGAGGGGAAAAGAAAAAAGAACCATTCTTATTAATTTTTTTTAATTTTTTTTTAGTTGTAGATGGACACAATGTCTTTATTTTATTACTTTGTATGTGGTGCTGAGGATCAAACCCAGGGCCTCACGCATGCGAGGCAAGTGCTCTACCGCTGAGCTACAATCCCAGCCCCTCTTATTAATTTGATTTAACAGTTCTTTAAACAAAATTATCTCAACTTAGAATTCACAAGGGTGTTTCCCAAATTCTGACTTCAGAAAATTCCACTCCAATGTTGAGGGAATGGTAAATAAGATATATGATTACGATAAGGTGATGTATGTGTAATGAACAACTGAAAGTGATGTCCATTTTTCCAAGCCTCAAGCTCTACAGATATTTCTCAGCACTTATCTCATAAAATGTTACACTAAAAGTACAATGCAGGTGAACGTGTTTTCAATATCTAGATTAAGAAAATAATTTTAAACGAATATTTAAATAAAACATTTGTTCTATATTAGTTGCAATGATAGCTTTGAACAAATAAAATAAATTTAAATGAGTTATCATAAATAACAATATCTGTCAAGACAAAAAAAAACAAACGTGGAGTTTTATTCAAGATTTTTGGAATTGTGCCTTAACAAGACTACTAAGGGAATATGTGCAAATAGAAAAAAAGAAGAGGCCAAGAACTTAAGCCTTGCAGCATTCCAGCCTTTACACTCACATGTCCTGAGTAAATTCTCAATCCAGAATTTGTAATATTTGTTTTTCTTAAGAATATAATTATTTTCATGGGTCATCTATTAAAATTCCAGGGAACTGGAATGTGCAGAACGTCCTTTGAGAAATAATTCTTGCCTCATCTTTCCACTTAATTTTGCTTATGTAAACAGAGCTATTAAAAACCTATTGCAGGGCTGGGATTGTAGCTCAGCGGTAGAGCGCTTGCCTCGCATGCGTGAGGCCCTGGGTTCGATCCTCAGCACCACATACAAAGCAATAAAATAAAGACATTGTGTCCATCTACAACTAAAAAAATATTTAA
This sequence comes from Geosciurus inauris, assembly GCA_004024805.1. Lineage (NCBI taxonomy): Eukaryota > Metazoa > Chordata > Mammalia > Rodentia > Sciuridae > Geosciurus > Geosciurus inauris. The sequence goes on from PVHX01009394.1 coordinate 18,062, forward strand.
AAAAAAAAAAAAAAACTTGCAGGGGCTGGGGTTGTGGCTCATTGGTAGAGCACTTGCCTAGCATGTGTGAGGCACTGGGTTTGATTCTCAGCACCACATATAAATAAATGTATAAAATAAAGGTCCATCAACATCTAAAAAATATTTTTTGAAACCCCTATTTGACTTTATTTCAACTAGTTTTCATAGTGAATGAAATTAGAAAGTAGATAGGACAATCAATTCAATAAAATTGACAGTGGCTTTCAGCTCTGCCTTCCCCCATTTTATCATTCTATTTAAAATGATAATTATGAAATTGTGATCAGAAACAAAGAAGAAATTTAAAGTCCTTTGTTTTCTTTCCCTCAAGAATTTTTAACAACCTTATAAAAAATGGTTTCAGTATGTTAAAAGAGAGACTTTCCACACTACTTGAAACTATAACTTCTCAAAGACTGTGATTTTCAAGAAGGGCATTGAGTGCCTCTTACCTGGAGATCTCTTCCCTCTTAATGTATTGGAGTGTCTCAAACAAGCTTCTAAAAATGTATTAGGGAAAAAACTGATAAATTAAGATTCAGATGTTGATTTCATCATGCCATAAGCGTACCAAGTAAATTTGGATGGTTTCAGTCTCTGCCACTTTGTACACATAAACACAAAGCTCATATATATAACTCTTGATTTTTTTAATAAATAAACACTATTACAAACAACTTGACATCCTAAGATTCCTCAAATAAAATATTTGTCCACAAACTACCTAAACCTTACAAAAACGTTGCTGTATCACAAATTAAACTTTCCATTTTTTTGTCTTTGAATAATATTCACTGGGAAAGTACCCAATTGTATTTGAACTACTTCTAATATGGATGCCACATTGTTCTATATTTTTTAAAGTTTTGAACGTGCCACACAATGAAACTCATTATTCCATACAATTATTAAGCATCAATAAAAATAAATTAACTAGATTAAAAAATATATTTTACCTATAACCAATCATTACTGCCATACACACACAGTATAATAGTCACCCTTTAAGAGAATAAATGCTACATGCCAAGAATTCTTGTTTCTATGAAAGATGCAAACAGAAGATAAGCTTCTGCCTTAGTGAAGCTTAGTGGTCAAAACTAGTAAGCATTATTCTTGTATATTTGCCTCTTCTTAGCTTAATCTGAAACTAGAGTATCTCTTTAACTTTGGGTCTTAACAGAAAATACAACTTTTGTCAGCATTTCCATTTGATAGTTCCAAGATCTAAATTTCACAAGCTAAATCAAAACCCAGATGACAGTACTCTCATCCATGTTGTAACAAGAGAATTTCAGATTTTGCAACTTTAGTCTGAAAACATCTGTTGTTTTAGAACTTTCTTGTGCTTCTGGGAGAGTGCAGATTTCCCTGGAATCCAGAAGAGTGTCATAATTCCTCAATGTTCTCATTAGGAAAAGCACAGAGGATCCTTCAGGGGAGATTTCAGGACACCCTATGGTGTTTTGCTCCATCAACCATCCAACTGAACAAAAGAGAAATTTGAGAACAGAATTTGCTGAATCAGCTTTCACTCCTGGGATTGAATCAGTTCACTCCTGGGATTGAAATCTTCCCTGCAAATGCTAGATGTTACAAACTCAATCCTCATATCTCACATTAGAGACCTCTAAAGCCAAGCTCATGATACAAAAAGGAATAGTTGAGTACAACTACAACCATAATAAGGGATATGAATTACACTGTTAACCAGTCAGATTTATTCTTGGTTACTTAACAAAAAGTATGTGCATGAAACTGAATATTACAGTACATTATGAGTGTTTGAAATACCACCTTGAATAGATGCTATTAATATTAAATTCCTAACAAGGACTTCAGTTTTCTAGTTTATGTATTATGATGAGGTCATTGATGATACCTAACTATTCATTGCATGGTCCAGAGAGAACCGAGTGAAGTTACGCCTGTGAAAGTGATTATACGCTATTGAGTTTGGTGTGTAAAAATAAGAGACCCAGAATAGCAAAGGAAATCCTTAGCAAGAAAAGTGAAGTAGGAGGCATCACAATACCAGAACTTAAACTATACTACAGAGCCACAGTAACAAAAACAGCCTGATATTGGCACCAAAATAGATATGTCAACCAATGGTACAGAATAGAAGACACAGAGACAAACCCACATAAATACAGTTATCTCATACTAGACAAAGGCACCAAAAATATACATTGAAGAAAAGATAGACTCTTCAAGAAATGGTGCTGGGAAAGCTAGAAATCCATATGTATGACAATGAAATTAAATCCCTATCTCTCACTCTGCACAAAAATCAATGCAAAGTGGATCAAGGACTTAGGCACTAGAACAGAGATCTTGCACCTAACAGAAGAAAAAATCGTCCCAAATCTTCACCATGTCAGCTTAGGAAATGACTTCCTTAACAAGACTCCTAAAGTGCAAGAAGTAAAATCAAGAATTAACAGATGGGATGGATTCAAACTAAAAAGCTTCTTCTCAGCTAATGAAACAATAACATGAAGAGAGAGCCTGCAGAAAGAATGGGAGAAAATCTTTACCATATACACCTCAGATAAAGCATTAATCCCAGGATATATAAAGAACTCAAAAAACTTGACACCAAAAAAACAAACAACCCAATCAGTAAATGGGCTAAGGAACTGAACAGATACTTCTCAGAAGAAGATATACAATCAATCAACAAATATATGAAAAATGTTCAGCATCTCTAGCAACTAGGGAAATGCAAATCAAAACTAAGATTTCATCTCACGCCAGTCAGAATGTCAATTATCAAGGATACAAGCAACAACAAATGTTGGCAAGGATGTGGGCAAAATGCACACTCATACATTGCTGGTGGGACTGAAAATTAGTACAACCACTCTGGAAAGCAGTATGGAGATTCCTCAGAAAACTTGGAATGGAACCATCATTGACCCAGTTATCCCACTCTTCAGTTTCTACCCAAAGGATTTAAAATCAGCATACTATAGTGACACAGCCACATCGATGTTTACAGCAGCTGAATTCACAATAGCTATACTGTGGAAACAACCTTCAACAGATAAATGGACAAAGAAACTGTGGTATATATACACAATGGAATATTACTCAGCCTTAAAGAAGAAGGAAATTATGGCATTTGCTGGTAAATGCATGGAACTAGAGAATATCATGCTAGGCAAAATAAGCCAATTTCAAAGAATGAAAGGCCAAATGTTTTCTCTGATATGCACATGCTAATTCACAATAAGATGGGGTTGGGGGGTGAGAATAGAGGTGCTTTGGATTAGACAGAGGAGAGTAAGGGAGCAGAGAGGGTATGAGGGTAGTAAAAATAGTAGAATGAATCAGACATTCTTACCCTATGTGCATATATGATTACATGACCTGTGTAACTCTATACTTGTACAGCCAGAAGACTGAGAAGTTATACTCCATTTAAGTATGATGTGTCAATATGCATTCTTTCATGTATAACTAATTAGAACAAATTTTAAATTTTTTTTAAAAAGAGAATGTTTCCTACTTCCTACACACAGACTAAAAGAGAGGTGGCTGGCTGTCAGGGAAAGGAAAAAGAAAATATGGGACCATTCATGCTCTTGCCTTTGACAGGCTCTATGGAGTGTCCCATGAACACCATACATGAATGAGATAACTAGCCTTCATCCAGGTCATGGGTAATCCTACCAAGAACTCTGCCTGCAAGGGCTCAGGTCAGACCTGTAAGAAGCAGCGGGCTGACTCAGGGACTGAGGGTGAAATACTGGAGGTCTGTCCTCCTCAGACCACTATGAAGAATGAAGCTTCAGTTCAGGACAGAGAAGAATGTACAAAAATATTCTCCACAAGCCATTTACTAACTGAACACAGAGGATGTCAGTGGCTGATTATCTCAGTCTCTCCTACCTGAGACTTTGCCCTGCTCTTCTCATTTCTGCTCACCAGCACTTTGAAGATAAAACACAAACCAGGCAGCAGTGGAGAGTGATGGAGAGAAAGCACAGAAAGAGAACAAGAGACTATGTCCCCTTCCCCATTATGAATCTCTGAGCTTTGGAGCATGCTTTTGTTGAGGAAGGTGAAGAATTACTGAACTTCATATGATATTAAAGTGTTAATTTGGAGTGATAAGCCTTTATTGGTGTTTTGAAATTTAAAGCAATTAAAAGAAAACTTCTGATTCAACAGAGAAAATTTATTGCCAAGCACAATGGCATGTGTCTGTGATCCCAGCTACTTGGGAGGCTAAAGCAGGAGAATTCCAAGTTCAAGGAGATCCTGGGCAACTTGAAGAGAACCTGACTCAAAATAAAAAATAAAAAGAGAGGGAGATGTAGCTCGTGGTAAAGCACCCCTAGGTTCAATCTCCAGTACCAAAAAATTTTAAGTTTTACATATATGCAGAATAGTGCACAGAGAGGAAATTAATATCTTTGTAGTATCACAAAATGATTCCATCTCTGTTACTATTTTCCAGGTCAGTAAATACTGTACTGTTAAACAGTATACCTTGTTACACTGGCATTAGTGTCCTGTATCTGATATTTACTGTGTCTCTTTCTGAACCATTTTCTCTTGTGTTTGATTTAATCTTGTTTTGTTCATCACGGCCCTAAGAGCAATAGGCCACATACTATGTATGTATCCTAGGTGTAGCATAGGCTAAACCAATTAGATTTGTACATTCTGTGATGTGCACACAATGAAATCAACTAACAAAGCTCTTCTCAGAATGTATCCCTGTGGTTCAACAACATGATTATATTATCATTAACGATCATCATCAAGCATTCAATCAATGAGATATGAGAGACTGTACCAGCATTTTATATATGTTATCTCCTATAATTATCTAATACCCTAAGAATATAGGCTTGGCAATTTTAAGCAAATCATCCAAGATCACACAATTATAGGTGAATCATTTAGAATTTGAACCCATTTGGCGAAAGCCAAGCCCAAACTCTACCCATTATATTAATGTGCCTTTCCACATGAATAAAGAGGTGTGAGTAGTTGTAAGGAACAATGTGACTCAGATGGCTCTTGTTGTGTCTTCACCATGTTACAGATGAAGAACTGAGGGAGGCGGGTAAGTAGTCACATGGCAAGGCTGGGAGTCCAGGGCAGGGCTTTCTGACTTTGGGCAGCATCATTCTGTCGCCTGGCATCTTAAGTGAGCTTCCAAGAAGCAGGTGCCAAACAAGGATTCTAGTGAAACTAGAGGTGATCCTCCAAAGTAAAAATATTTTGAGGTGAGACAAGAGGGCAGGAAGCCAATAAAGTGCAAATAACTACTCGGGGAAACTGAAGATTTCCCCCCGGGGAACTCTGGAGAACTGTGTGAAACAATTACTTAGTTGCTGCAGGGAGACCTTCAATCCCAGGCTTCTGACCTGCCAGCACCACCTGCCAGAGAAGCCCTCAGGCAGGGAGAGGAGGATTCTGGCTGTTGGGAGTTAGGAGGAAATGCTCTGCAGTTATAAATATTGAGAGTATATGGATAGCACCACAGTTGCTAAGAAAACTGGAATTGTGGTATTGCTACTGGTAGTTTTCCAGAATTCACCGAAACTTAGGAAAAATAATAATTCTTTGATCAAAGATCCACTTGAAGTGTTTTGAACACCATCGAAATATTTCATTTAAAGTTCTATGATATTAGAGCGTTTATAGGACAAAGCACATTCTATTTAAAACAGTATTTGAAGCCAGGCATAGTGGGGCATGCCTGTAATCCCAGCAGCTCAGGAGGCTGAGGGAGGAGGGCCAGCCTCAGCACCAGCAAGGTGCTAAGCAACTCAGGGAGACCCTGTCTCTATATAAAACACAAAATAGGGATAGGGATGTGGCTGGGGATGTGGCTTGGTCCAGTGCCCCTGAGTTCAATCTCCGGTACCTCCCCCCAAAAAACTATAAAACGGTATTTGAATAGGAATTCTAAAGTGTGATTGTAAGTATTCAATAACAAATCGTAGGCTCATCTACTCATGCATATCTTCATCAACTGTTCTTCCACCTGATCCATAAACACACTGTAAAATTAGGCCACTTTCTGTGCCTCTAAAGGTAGATGGTACAAAGGAAGCTAGTGAAGGCAAACCTTAACCCTAATTATCATTTCTTTTTTAAATTACTATTTGATAATCTTTATTTTAAAAGCTTATCTGTATGCCAAATCCATATCTTACTCTGCTTAGACATTAGGGCTTACAAAGCAGTCATATTTGTCTAGGGTGGACTCTGAGCCACGGTAAATATGTATGTTCCCAACATTTTTTAACAAGTGTACTGTGGAGTCTTCTTATCAGGTCTTCTTATTTGAGTGCAATTCACTAAACCGATCACAGACTCCCAAATGAAGGGGAGGAAATTTGGAAAAAATTCCTCACAATATTCAGGCCTCAATCTACCATACCACCTATCTTGGTAATAAGAAAACCCAAAATTCTAAATCCATTGTTTGCATCTCAAGAGAAAGGGGAGGTCTGCCTTCTATATTTTTACAAATAGGAATATTGTCACCAGAGGAGTTTTAGAGTGGGGGACCTCAACTCAGAAAAAGTAGGGTCTTTAGCTCATGTGACAAAAAAGAATTTCAGCAGGCACCAGAGACACAGATATATTTAAGCAGATGCACATTAGAGGGAGAATGCAGACCATCTCCAGAGGAAGAGAGAATAACCCTTGATCTGGGGTGTTAATATTTATAAAGGGACAGTGGCTAAGGGCTAGACTAGAGGTGGAGGCAGGGCAGAGGTGCACAGTTTCATGCCAGTTTTGTTGGCAAGGATATGGGCTGCTTGCTGGTGAGTTGCTTGTTTTGCATTTCAAAGTTTCATGGGCATTGCCTGCATTCCAACAATTTCATGCCCCCCTCCCTTTTTGTGTACCGAGATGTAATCCAGGGTGCTTTATCACTGAACTACAGCCCCAGCTCTTATTTTTATTTGTATTTTGAGACAGGGCCTCACTAAGTTGCTTAGGGTCTTGCTAAATTGCTGAGTCTGGCCTTGAACTTGCTATCCTCCTGTCTCAGCCTCCCAAATTGCTGGGATTACAGGTATGCACCACCACATCCAGCTCCGGGCACTTTTATTTTGAAACTCAGTATATCTTTCATCGCCTGTATCCCCAAATTCCTACCTCCACACCTTTTACTATATATACAACAACTGATTTAAAACTCCTTCTCTAGCCCAGTGCAGTGGTGCATTCCAGTAATCCCAGCTACGCTAGAGGCTGAGACAGGAAGATTGCAATTTCAGGGTCAGCCTGGGCAACTTGGTGAAACCCTATCTCAAAATATAAAAATGAAAAGGGCTGGGACATAGCTCAGTGATTGAGCACCCCTAGCTTCAATCCCCAGTTCCATTAAGGTAAAAAAACATTGTGGATGTTTCTGAAACATTGTGAATAACAGTGTTGGAGACATTTTCCAACAGCTGCAAAGAAACTCATCAGGTACAAAGCAGATTTAATTGTAGCTTTTGTTAAAATTAATTTTGAATCCCAAGTACATTCATGAGGCTTCTGTACTGTTGTTTGTCTATTATCTTTCAGTAACTCACATCCATGTAGCTAGACATTTGAAAACATTGTTGATAATATCTCTTAGGTATGTATCAATTTTGGAAATCAAGACCCAGGTATGGCAAAATGATGAACAATTTTTGTGCAAATGTAAACAAAAGTTTGCTTATCCTTTCTGCCAGTTCTGCTGGAATTAGTATTGTTCTTCAAGTTCTCCTTCCGGTCTGTCACCCTTTATTTTTCTGGAAGTCTTTTTCTAAGATGTCTCCTGCATAAAAGGATTTTGTGATTTTAATAAGTATTCCACATTCTACTTATTATTTTTTTTAGCATATTCCTGAGGTCAAGAACTGTGCCTATTAAAGTATCCTTGGCAATTTCTGGTATTAGCAAATTTATTGCTTATAATAGTGAGTTACACAGAGTACATATCAGGAAAGTTGACATGCTCTATTTTAATTACTCATCTAGAAAGACTTATAAAAATAATCTATGCTAAAATGTATACATTATTTATAAATTATAATTGTATAGTTATAAAATTGTTTGCTTCTCATTTTGAAAAGAAAATAAAATTCAACCATTATCCTACCATCCAGAGACAACCACTCTTAACATCTGCTATGTTCTGGACGTGGTTTGATTGTGTCCTCCAAAGATTCATGTAAGCTTGGTGCTCAGAGTGGTGGTGTTGAGGCAGTAGAACCTTTAAGAGGTGGGACCTAGTGAGAGGTAAGCAGGTCATGGGGATGCACTTACTGAAGGGATTAATGTACTTCTCTCAGGGCCCCAGTTGTTCCCACAAGAGCAAACCTAACCCCTGAAACTGTATCTCGTCCTGTCTTGTCATGTGATCTTTCTTCCACATGGGCTCCCACCATAATGCTATCTACCATGTTGTGATGCAACCAAGGGGTACCTCACCAGAGGTCAAACTGACAGGGCCACTTGATCTTAGATTTTCAACCTCCAAAATTGTGAGTTCAATAGATATCGTTTCTTCATTAAGTATCCAGTCTTAAGTACTTAGCTATAGCAACAGAAAACAGATAAATGCAATACTTTACTGTTTGTTGTAATTAAGACATAATACATAAACATAGCATGCATGTATTCTTCACCCTATCTAAATAATAAATGCTGTAAAATACAAATTAACTGGATAAATACTACTCAAATGAAACCATAATAATAATAATGGCATGTGTATATATCTGTGTCTATATTTACTATGTGCTTTATAATACATTATTAAGTAAGTGCTTTACATATAGTATTAGTAGATTTGTTGCTTACAATAATTTTATGATGTAGATTTGGTTATTATCATCTCCATTTAGGATAGGAAAACCAAGAGATAGAACACTTAGGTAATTTGGGGCAGTAAAGATTTAAGTCTGTACAGCTTGGCTCCAGAGTTTGCCCTCTTAAGTATTATGTTCTTAAGTTGTAGGTAGAAAAACAAATGGAATGTTATAATTACTTTCAAGTACATTTGTTAATTTAGGTGTTTTTTTTCCTTTTTTGCAGTGCTGGGGATCAAATCCAGAGCCTCACGCATGTTAGGCAAGCACTCTATTTACCACTGAGCCTCATTCCCAGCCCATAAAAAGGATATTTTTCAAATTTATCACTTACTTTGATGTAATGAGTTTTAAAAAGCATCTTTTCAGTCACATACCTTTGCAAGTATTACTATTTATATGTAATACAGACAGGGATATTGCAAAAAATAAACTAACATCATAACAACTTACTTGTATTTCAGAGTCATGACTTAAATTTCAACCCAGAAAAGTTCTTTTCATAAGTTATCATAAGGTTTGGTACATCAGGTTGGTACTAGCTATGCAATAGTAGAAGAATGCACTATTATTAATAAATAGTATTTCTTATTACAGTTGGAATTTTATTTTTCCCAATATTAAATATTTCATTGGAGAAATTCATATTCAAGGATTTTTTAGCATTTAAAACCTATATATGTAGATTGAAAGATAATCTAAAATTCAAATACTGTCTAAGCAAATTCATTCTATGACAGAACTTCATTTACCCTTTTGTGAATAAGTCAGAAATTATATCTTAAACAGTATGAAATTAAGAAAACCTGTTTGAAATTTGACAATCCTAAATGCACATAGAGTTACATGTTCTTTTTCTGAGCTGAACCTATTTCAGGGACACAGCAAAAATAATGAACCAAGCTAAATAATTTGCCAAGCCTGGCGTGGAGTAACTTTTCTTTTTAATAAGTTGTAAAACAAAGTAAAGTTTTTTTGGATGGCTTAACGAAAAAAATTAAACTGAAATAGAATGTGTATAGTCCAGAAACTTATCAAATAAAATACCATAAATGTCTATATTCAAAAGCTGAATGGATGTGGCACAGAATGGTGTGATAGCACCAAGCAGAAGTTCAACAGTGCTTTCTTCTTAATGAGTGACTCTTGGTCCTCCCATAAGCATATAGAAAGATATTACAAGTTCCAAAGAAGGAAACTCTCTAGTACAAGATTTTGAAAGTCAAATACAATAAAACCAAGGTCATAGCAATACTTACTTGAGTTTCAATTTATAACAATACTGACATCTGGTGGTAACACAATTTATAACTCTGTGCCTCCAACTTACTCTCATCAAATCAAAAGACATCAGTTAAAATTAAAATGCCTTTCATTCCTTAAACTTTACTCACTGCTCTTGTACTTCCTACTAAAACTACTGAAATATAGACCAATAGCATTTAATATTTAATTGACCCCCTCATTTCCAAAAAGCAAAATGTTTCATTTACTGTGAACAGAAGTGTTTAGATGCCTTAAATAAGGCAATTAAAAAAAGTTATTGACTGTGGCTTCCTGGGTTCCTCAAGATTAAACTAATTGGTCAGAAAAATTGAAAGCTATTGAATGCTTCAATATGCCAGACTCTATTGTATTTTTCATATATTGCTCCCTTCAATAGTAAAAGGCAGCATTGTCATTACATGTTATAAATAAGAAAAAAGAGGCTTAATAACTTGTCCAAAGTTACTAGAAAATAAGAAAATAGAGTAGCCAGGTGCGGTGGCACACGCCTGTAATCCCAGCACTTAGGGAGGCTGAGACAGGAGAATCGCCAATTCAAAGCCAGCCTCAGCAACGGTGAGGTGCTAAGCAACTCAGTGAGACCCTGTCTCTACATAAAACACAAAATAGGGCTGGGGATGTGGCCTATTTTATAGTCCAGTGCCCCTGAGTTCAATCTCCAGTACCAAAAAAAAAAAAAAAATTAAAGATATTAGTGTAGAACATACCCATTGTCATGGTTTAGATATGAGGTGTCCCCCTAAAGCTTCTGTTAATGCAAAATATTCAGAGGTAAAATGATTAGACTGTGAGAGCTGTACCCTAATTAGTCCATCCTCGTCTGAATAGATTGGACTGTAACTGTAGGCAGGTGGGGCATGGCTGATGGAGGTAGATCCCTGGGGCATTCCCTAGAAGAACACCTCTTCCCTGTGGGTCCTTCCCCCACCCCTTGCTGCCATGAGTAGAGCAGATTTTCTCCCCTTGGCCCTTTTCCTACAATGTGCTGCCTCACCTTGTGTCCAGAGCAATGGAGTCAGCCATCTATGAATTGAGACCTCTGAAACTGTAAACCCCCAAAAAACTTTTCCTTCCCTAAGTTGTCCTCACCAGGTATTTTGGTCACAATAATGCAAAGCTGACTAAAACAGAAATTGGAACCAATTCTGTGACTAACTTGACCATGTGATCCAGAAGACTTTGGAAATAGTTTGTTTTGAAAAGGTTTGAGATGTAAGCTAGAAGAGCATAGAATGTTGTAAGCTGAGCTTAATGGGCAATTCTGATGGGAGCTCAGAAGATCAGAATGGCAACAGCAATGTAGACTGTGCCCGTAAGTTTTCAGAGAGAAATGACCATCTATTGAAATTAGATTAGAGGTCACTCGTGTTATATCCTGGCAAAGAACTTGACTACATTCTTCCCATGTCCTGAGATTTTGTGTGAGACTGAATTTAAAGAGGATGGACTAATTAATCTGGTGGAGAAAATTTCAAGGCAGCACAGCATTCAGTCAGTAGCATGGATATTGCTGGCAGCATTTAGCCAGTTTTACTGTGAGAAACGGGAGCAGAAAGCAGAGTTTAAAGGATTTTAAGAACTTGCAATTTGGCCAGAAAAGTTCATGTAAAGCTGGGGCCAAGGAAGTTGTGCTTGTTGAAGAGATTATAGTACCTAAGGAGATGCTAAATACTTTGCAGAGACAATAGGACAGAGGCCTTAAGGGCATGTCAGTAATTTTCAAGATCACATCCACTACAGGTTCAAGGGTTTAGAAGGAAAATTTACTTTGAGATTACAGGGGCACTCTGGTCACACAAGGGGGCCTAAGAAGTTATTTTATCATGCCAAGCCTTGCAGGAGGCTGCTGTAGCTGTGATTCCAGTGGGGCAAGGTCTTGCACAAGCTGGAGGCAGACCTTGACATCATCCACATGGTGGTGGTCCTGCAGGAACACAGGATGCTGGAGTTAAGGGGTCATGGAGGCTTCCACTGAGGTTTCAGAGGAAGGCCTGGGAGAACAGGCAAAAGTGTAGCAGGGTTGGAGTCCCTGTGAACTGCCCTTGAGAGGGGGCAATACAGGAAGTTGTATCAGTGAAGACGAAGCTGGAATGGAGACCCCAGGAATTAAGAGATTTCAGCAATGTTGACTATTTGACAAGAAAAGCTACTGGCCACAAAGAGAGCCAGGCTAGAGAGCCCATGTGGGCCACAAGCATCCAAGTCAAAGGGGCAAGGCTGCCCAAGTCCTTGAGAAAACACATCTTGACACCATGTATCCTAGATTCTGTACGCAGAGTTATAGGACCTGGGTTTCAATCTTGCTTTGACCCCATCCTTCTCTCCTATGTTCCCATTCCTCCCTTTTGGAATGGGAATGGTTACTCTGTGCTGCTGTATATCAGATAGATGAAACTTGCTTTTGGTTTTTACAGGTACTCACATGAGTTTGCCTCAAGTTTCAGATAAGACTTGAACTTTGGGGCAATGCTGACATTGTTAATACTTTAGGACTTTGGGAGATGAACTGAATGACAGGGGCAGAATACTATGGTTTGGATATGACATGTCCCCCAACATCTCCCCCTAATGCAGGATTATTCAGAGTTAAAATGATTACATTGAGATAGCTGTAACCTAATCAGTCCATCCTAGTTGGAATAGGCTGACTGGGCAGGAACTGGAGGGAGGTGGGGTGTGACTGGAGGTGGGAGGTCACAGGGGGTGTGTCTTAGAAGGGTTATTCTTCCTGAAACCCGTCCGCCACTCCCTTTCTGTTTCCTGACTCTGCCATGAGCTGAGAAGTTTTCCTCTCTAGGACCCTATTATGATATGTTGCCTTACATTGGGCCCAGAACAATAGAGTTGGCCATCTGTGGACTAAGATCTCTGAAATCATGAGCCCCAAATAAACTTTTCCTCCTCTAAGTTATTTTTGCCACGTATTTTGGTTGCAGTGACACAAAAGCTATGTTAAAAACTTTTGTGACAAAAGCTGACTAAAACTTCCATATGCTCGTGGAATTATATTTGACCTCATTTGCATCTCCAAATTTCCTGCCACCCTTTTAAATTATAAGTCTAATATTGTCCTGATATTCTTTAAATCATTAATCACCAGAAAGACACTTTAAAGCAATAGAATGTCCTTTTGGGGCAATTTTCATTTATATCTGCTTATTTCATGAATTTATTCTATTACTACTAGACTATAAACTCTTGGCAACTGATGTCAGTTTTCTAATCACATCTAAATCCAAACAGTTCTCACACTAAGAAAACATATTCCAGAAAGTGGCCAAACACCTGGCAGATAAAACTCCATTAGAAACAACCAGAATCTTACCTCTCTCTTGTGTCATTTATTGCTGAATCTGAACTTTATCATTCCATAAGAAATAAAGGTACAGCATTATAAATATAATATATACATGATATGCACATACTTTTTGCTTATGTAATAATTGTCCTAATTAAGAAGGGAATACAAAGACCATATATTTCCCCTTATTTGCTTTAAGTTTTTTTAGAATCAAATACTCTTCTGTACTCATAGGAAGTCACATGGTTTTGGATGGAGGTATGCAGCTCTTGGATATTTTCTGCTTCCCACAAACATTAACTTTGTTTTATGTAAATTCAAACATGGAAATGTAGTTATAATAAATAGGAGATACAGTTTTCTTGGGATGATTCTTAGTGTTGAGCAAGTAAGGCATTATTTTTGGGAAATTGTTTATTTTTCTCCTTTAATGGTCCTTGATGGTTTTTCTAGAAATCTTGAAGATGTATACAGTTTAGAACTGACATGAGGCTTTATTTTCCATATGTTGACCTGAATTTTAGATTGTAGAAGCTGCAGAACATTTTTTCCCCCTGTTTGCAGTTGAGATCTTGCTGTGGAGGATATTATAGCCCCTCTGCAGTATCCTTGCCTCTCTGAAACTCATGGTACATGTGGAGGTCATTTTCACATGAATGAATCTGCAATAGACATGGAAATCAGTAATATTTGTCACTATAGCAATAGTGACAACAATTTCTCTCCAGGCCAGGGCAATCTGTGAAAGATTTATGAAGAAGAGAAAAAACTTCAAAAAATGAAAGAGTGTTTGTGAAGAGAAAGGAAAGAGGCCTCATTGCTCCAAGTATTTATTCAAGATCTTTGTCACAGCAGACACTGTGCTGGGAACTAGAATGTCAAAAACAATGACTTAAAATCCATGTAGCTGAGACACAACTTGTAACATAAACATAAACAAAAATAAAAGCTGTAATATTGTAGTGTTCTGAGAAGCAAGTAAAGTGGAAATGATGTCAAAAATTGTAAATTAGAATTATCTTAGAGGATAAACAGAAACATTACAGGTGGTAAAGAGAGGAAATAATATTTAACCAAGACACGAAAAAGTATGAACAATACGTCATAAGCTATTTCTAGGATATCTATGGCTGCTTAAACCATTACAAGTACCTCATATCAACTACTATAGTGCAGAATCAGATTTGCTTTTTGGTAACCAGCTAACCAGTGACCAGAATATTGTTGGCACACTTCTAGGATTTAATGACTTCGTCAATATGTTGCTGGACAATGTCAATGCATTTGAAACCTTTTTGGAAAAAAAGAATAATTACCAATTAGAATATATATGGTGAGGTAGACAATTCTGGTTTGGGGGGAATAAAGACCTGGGCATGAATTTCCATGTCCTGTGTTCTTTTATAACATCAAAATACAGGATTTTAGACATTATAAATGCCAATATTCAATAAGCTAAATTTATGAATGAAGGAAAACTACATGGAAGATATATTGATAATGTCAACTTTTAAATATTAATAATTAATTTTGTAGAATAAAATGATGAATTATTTTCCAAATACTATTTATAAGTCATCTTAATGTTATTACAGTGAAAAACTCAAAGCAATTTTTTTAATAATTTATTTAAATGCATTTCAAGTCATAGCACATATATAGAGCTCAATTTTTCCATTTCTCTGGTTGCAAACCAGATAGAGTCACACCATTTGTGTCTTCATACATGCACCAAGGATGGTAATGACGATCTCAATCAACCATCTTTACTATACCCATTCCCCTTACCCTCCCCCCACCTCCCCTCTGCCACATCCAGAGTTGCTCCATTTCTCCTATATTCCCCATTCCCACCCCCCTTATGTATCAGCATCCACTAATCAGAGAGAACATTCGGCATTTGGTTTTTTGGGATTGGCTTATTTTGCTTAGCATAATGTTCTCCAATTCCATCCATTTGCCTGCAAATGCCATAATTTTATTCTCTTTTATTGCTGAATAATATTCCATTGTGTATATGTGCCACAGTTTCTTTATCCATTCATCTATTGAAGGACATCTGGGTTGCTTCCACAGTTTTGCAATTGTGAATTGTGCTGCTATAAATATTGAAGTGGCTGCTTTACTGTAGTGTGCTGTTTTTAAGTCTTTAGGGTATAGACCAAGGAGTGGGATGGCTGGATCAAATGGTGGTTCCATTCCAAGTTTTTTAAGAAATCTCCATACTGCTTTCCAGATTGGTTGCACCAGTTTCCAATCCCACCAACAATGTTTGAGTGTGCCTTTTTCTCCACATCCTTGCCAGCACCTATTGTTGCTGGTATTTTGGATAGCTGCCATTCTGACTGGGGTGAGATGAAATCTGAGAGTTGTTTTGATTTGCATTTCTCTAATGGCTAGAGACATTGAACATTTCTTCATATATATGTTTATTGATTATATATCTTCATCTGAGATGTTTCTATTCAGCTCTTTGGCCCATTTATTGATTGGGTTGTTTGGTTTTTTGGTGTTAAGTTTTTTGGGTTCTTTATATATCCTGGAGATCAGTGCTCTATCTGATGTGCATGTGGCAAAAATTTCGAAGCAACTAACTTTTAAGAGAAGAGGTTTATTTAGCCCAGTTTTAAAGGTTAAAAGACATGGTACCTGCATTGGCTCAGTTCTAGAGAAGGCAGTGGAAGGTGGCCCATCACGGTGGGAGCATATGTAGGAGTAAAACCATCACATCTCCAACCAGAGCCGAGACAGCAGAACGAGACTAGCCTCCCACAATCCCTTTTGAGGGCACTCCCACACCGTGACCTAAGGACCTCACATATCACCTGCTAAAGCTTCAGTACTACCCTACATATCAAAGCTTCTTTATAGTACATTCTTAGGAGCCACTCAAAGAAACCATGGCTGTGCCATATTGAAAGGAAAGCAAGAACAGTATAGCAGGAAAGTAAAACTGTATGCTAGGAGGCAATGAAAATGAAGGAATAGGTAAAGCTAGAAAGAGCAGTTGGGGTTATATAAAAAGAGGTTTTTTATACCACACTAGTGAGTTTTAAATTTATATGAGGGACAACTGGGGATAAGTGGGGAATTTTAAACAAGAAAATGATCAGTGTGTTATTAGTACATTAGGAAGATCAGTGTAGTGTGAAGAATGGACTCACAATTTTAAAAAATGAAAGACACAAAAATCATTATGACATGGGGCTAGGATTGTGGCTCAGTGGTAGAGCACTTGCCTCGCATGCGTGAGGCACTGGGTTCAATCCTCAGCACCACATAAAAATAAATAACATAAAGATATTGTGTCCATCTACAACTAAAAAAAATTTAAAAAAATAAAATCATTACAACAATGTATGTGAGAGAAGACAAACACCTAAACAAAGATGGAATTATAAAGATAAGAAAAGGAGGATGTCGTTAGGTACTTAGTAAATCTAATCCTTTGGGCCTTAAATCAAATATGAGTGCAAATTTTCTTAGCCAAAATAAGAAATAGAAGGGGAGAAGCAGTATGGGAAAAGGTTATAATAAAGACAACAAAATTTATATCCTTTATACCATTGGGATTATAGGCCTTTTCTTATAGTCAATTTTTGCTACAAGAATGCTATATAACTAACTACTCCCAAACCTTTTACTCAGAGGTCATGTGTGCATGAATATTTGCTAAACAATAAGTTACTATAACTGGAAATGAAGACAAAATTCTGGACTGAAATCTTGGAAATAAAGATCTCAGTAAGTCAAATAAACAATTCAGTTGAAAGTCTTAACAAAAGATTAGCTCTAACAGAAGAAAGAATATCATAGATTGAAGACAGTCTTTTAAAATGTCACATTCACACAGACAAAAAAAAGACAGAGTGAGGAGTGCTTATCTAGCACAAGGCCCTGTGCTCAATCCCTGGTACTGAGAAACCAAAAACAAAAACAAAAAGACAAAGTATCTACTCTACTGCTTTTATTCAATATGTATTAAAAAATTTCAGCCAGAGCAATTAGGCAAAAGAAAGAAGTAGAAGGCATACAATAGGAAAAGATGAAATCAAATTATCCCTGTTGGCAGATGATATGATTCTATACACAGAAAAAAAAAATTAAAGACTGCCCTAAGATTATTAGAACCAATAGGCAAATTCAGCAAAATTGCAGGATAAAAAATTGATATCCAAAAATCAGCTTTTATATACACCACTAATGAATTTGTTGAAAAAGTAATCATGAAAGCAATCTCATTCTCAGTAGACACACACACACACACAAGCACACACACTTGAATAAACTTAAGGAAGTAAAAGACCTCTACAATGAAAATTATAAAACACTGATAAAATGAAGAAGACAGTAAAAGGTGAAAAGACCACTCATATCCATGGATTGGAAGACTTACTATTGTTAAAATGTCCACGCTACCCAAAGCAACCTACAGATTCATTGCAACCCCATCAAAATACCAGTGACATTCTTCATAGAACTAGAAAAACAGTCCTAAAATTCACATGGAAGCACAAAAGACCTGAATAGGCAAAACCATCTTGAACAAAAAGAGCAAAGCTGAAAGCGTCACAATATCTGATTCTGAGACATATTACAAAGCCATATATTATCGTCGCCCGCCGGCAGGAGACAATGACACCGTTGTTCTTAGAAAGCAA
>PVHX01009394.1:36259-76816 GCA_004024805.1 Geosciurus inauris
AGGAAGTGTTACAGAGCAGAGTTATAACCAATTAGCAGGAATAGCATTATCAAGCACGAGGGGAATGCATGAGCAGAATACAGGCGTGTATCAGAGCAGGCAATGCCCACGAGCCAAGCATGCACAGTGACGTTGCCGCCAGCCAATGCTGTGCACTTCCTTAAGTTGTCCACCTGTTTACTGCAAGTTTCTGGCATATTGCCAGGTTGCCATCTTGAAAGGGCAGGGCAGCTCCCGGATCCAGGGAGCCCGCTCCCCACAATATATATAATGGAATATTATTCAGCCATAAAGAACAATGAAATCCTGTCATTTGCTGCAAAATGGATAGAACAGGAGGACATCATGTTAAGTAAAATAGGCCAGACATAGCTAGACAAGTACCCCATGTTCTCTCATATGTGGAAACTTAAAAAAAAGAAAAAGTCAACCTAAAAGGAGAAAAGTGATTACTAAGTACTGGGAAGGGGTGATGAGGGTAGTAGAAGGGTAGATAGTTATGACCAAAGCGCACTGTATACATATATGGAAATATCACAGTGGATCCGTTAATATATGTGATTAATTTATGTTAATGAAAATAGATATAAACACATCTTGGCAAGGACAACTCCAATTGACAGGTGGTATGAGTGCCAGATTGCTTCAGGGGTTAAGGAATGGATGAGAGTTTAAACAATAAGAGACTATGAGTGTCACCTACCATTCTGAAGGGTTCCGATAGGGAACAGAATAAGGAAAAAGGTAGTGGCTAGAGAGGGTAATGGGAGATAGTTTCATCAGGATGTGAGAGCCTTAAATGAGCATCAATAGGAAAGGAGCTAGTGGAAAAAAACAAGGGGATTAACTAGAACATGGCATCAGGTTAGGAATAGGAGGTTGGGGTCAAGGCTAGAGGCAGATTTTAGGCAGTTCACATTGATCTGAATTTTGAAGAAAAATTTTGAAGAAAAACTGAAAACTCTGGTGAGCTGGTAGGCAGGTCTGTAGAAAGGGGGAATCCAGAGAAAATCCCACAGCGGCTTTAATATTCTCTCTGAAGGTAGGGTGACCAACAGCCCCAGTTTGCTTTGGACTGAGCACTTCCTGGGACAGTGGTCAGCCTATCCTCTGCCCACATTGAAGCCCTCCCTCCTCTGGCCCTTTCCAACTCTTATCCTCTGGGCCACAAACCTGGACACTTAACAGCCTTTTTTCTTGTTTTACCATTGTATGGCAATCTTATATATGCATTTAAGGTTAGCTACAGAAGAGAAGCACTTCTATATGGTGAAAAGATGCTGGGATTTAATAAATTCCTATCACTTCTTGGGAAGATAATTCCCTGCAAAGGCTCAAAAGTGAGGTTACTTTGTGCAGACCTTCCTAAAAGTGGGATCAGAGAGGCCCCTTCCAGGGAAATTCTTCAAAACCTGAAGAACCATTAGCCCCTCAGTAGTGTGAGCAGAAACCCCTTCCCTGGCCTCAAACCCCACTCTCTTTTTTCTATAAATAATAAAAATAACAGCCACTCTCATTAATGAAGAGCTTACCAAGCACTGGGCCTCATTTTGTTCACTCTTCACGGCAACCCTGTTTCCTTCCTACAGATGAGATGATCAAGGATCAGAAAAGATCTATGCCTGGGCCAGTGTCACACAGTCTATGGATAGCCGAGCCAGATTCAAAAACAGGCCCTTCAACTCCGGAGTCCACGGTCTCCCCCGCTGTCTGTGTGGCCTTCCAGCCTGTTGACCATATCCCAGACCAGCTCTCAGCCATCGTGCCTGCTGTTTGCTGTCCCTCTGGTATCTCACCTCTTGCCGCCTTCTTTCAGAGTGACCTCTTTCCCCTGAAATAACCAACTGCCACCAGGTGTCCCTCCTCTCCTGTTAGTGAGCACCACTTTTCTCCAATTGCAAATCAGAGGGAATGCAGGCAGGCTGGAAACTCTTCCCTGCTTCACTCAATTAAACAAACTCACATTATTGAGCAATGTACTGCGCCCTAGGGATGCACAGCTGAGAAAGTCACACAAAGGGCAAAACACAAGTACCCAAATACAAGGCAAAATTTGAAAGGTTCAAACGATGTTCCTAGTCTCAAAGGAAGAGCAGAAAGCGTCAAGTTGATGAGGGAAACAATTATGAAAGCTCCTTTGTAACTTCTATAAGTAATGTGGAAAGAACCTGGATTTTCTATCAAAATCTTCCTAGAATTTCTTTCTGATTAATGACGTGATTTCTATAGGTCCAGTTTGATTCTTCTGGTGAAAGAAATTTAGGGGTAATACAGGTTTTGTCCAAATATTTGAGTCTTATGAAAAGACAGAAAGCTGAATTCAACGTAAGACCGTCTTTATTTTCTTTGCTACACAACAGCTCAGCCACTGCTCACTTCAATGCTTTGTTTCACTTCCTGGGTGAGGATCGAGGATTGAGTTAATCATCTGCCCCACTTCATGGTGCATGATCATCAATGGTTTTGGTGATTAACTGATTAATGATTTGAAATTGCTTATACTTTTTCCACCACTAACTCTAAAGAACAGAGGTGTTTCTAGTCAAAACTCTCATGTAGAAGAGAAGGGACATCTGAACACTACTCGTTCTTCTCAATCCCCAGGGACATCTTCTCTTGTCAAAGGGTCCATAAAATGTCTTCTGATGAAAACATTCAAGACAGGGAGTTTCCACTCAAAATGAAGACTTGATGGATTCTGACATAATGGATGTGAGGGGCTCGAAGTTGATGCTAACATGTAGCACCCACTTGGGCAGGACCTAACACAGCACTACTCTCCTTGACTTGATCTTCCCAGGCTTTCCTGGGGCAGTAAGTGGAGTGAGCACCTTGGTCTGGCCTCTCCTCAGCTGCTGGCATCCTGAGTGCTGTCTCACACCTCTGCTGTCAGAATAACCTTCAACTGCCTTCAGAAAGGTTGACAGCCCCTTAACTGGAGCTTAAGTCAAACCTAATTGAGGTCCGGACCTGGCAGGGGAGGTAAGCGGGTGAGCTGGAAATGAAAAGTAAAATAGTAAGGGAGGAAGTGGTGTGTTCTTCTGAATTTGTGGGTTCTTTCACAAGAGATATTGTATTGCCTGGGGACTAAAATAATATCTGCAAATAGTCCCCATCCTTATATGGGGACTAATATGGTCAAATAGTCCCCATCCTTAATATACAATTTAAATTCATTTAATTTTTTAGTGATGTGTAAACAACACAGAAGCTAAGGGTTTTCTCTCAGTTTCTCTAGTCTCACCAGCAGCAACACCCATCCCCACCCCATGTTACAGAGAAAATTCTACAAGTCAGAAGTTAAGTAACATGCTCAAGACCACATGCACATTACCAGAATCTGAACCCAAGTTCACTCCAAATCCATTCTCTGTCCAGAGTCCTTGAGAAAACCAAGCACCAGAATCATAATAGCAGCTTTTTAAAGGCATGGATTTCCAATCCCACCCAATGCCTGCTAAGTCAGAAGCTGTGAGGGTAAAGTCCAAGAATCAGGGTTTTTGAAAGCCTCCCAGATGAGGCTCCAGTGGATACCCTGAGGAACTGCTGTCTGCAGATCAGATCTCTTACACTTGTCACATTTGTACAACCAAGAAGCCCCTTGGGAATGGGACTTCCCTGCCTCTTCTAGGTTCTCTGCAGTGTCAAGCGCAGGGCAGCCCAGCCCAGCCCACGTTGCCCAGCACAACTTAAGTGTCTAATGCCTAATAAATGGCAAATGTTTTTTCTGAATTGTTTTCTCATTGGTTTTTAAAGATCATTTTCATCTTCATAAAAAGTAAAATTACATTTCAGTAATGTCTTCCCTATGGGTGGAAAACTTAAGAAATATTTGTCATTGCCAGTTAAGAATAAAGGATTACATAGGTTCCAATAAGAATGCTTTCATTTTTCCTTTTTTTTCCTCTTTCTTTCCTTCCTTCCTTCCTCCCTTCCTCCATCCATCCCTCCCTCTCTCTCTCTCTCTCTTTCTTTCTTTCTTTCTTTCTTTCTTTCTTTCTTTCTTTCTTTTCTTTCTTTCTTTCTTTCTTTCTTTCTTTCTTTCTTCCTTTCTTTCTTTCTTTCTCTCTTTCTTTCTTTCTTTCTTTCTTTCTCTCTTTCTCTCTTTCTTTCTCTTTCAATACACTTCCTGGCTGTGGAAATATAACTCACAGTCCCAAGATTCCTTCTACTTTTCACAGCTTATTTTGGGCAAACTCATTCTCAGATGGGATAGGTTACCAGTCTTCTGATGATCAATTTTTTTCTCTTCTGAATATGAATGGAGTCATTATTTTAAGCTGGGATAAAATTATTTTATATGCTCTGACTCAAGAAGAGTTTGTTTCCATTAAAATATTCTTTCAAACCAGGCATGGTGGCACAAGCCTGTAATCCCAACAATTCAGGGGGCTGAATGAGGTAAGAGAAGCCCAGGTTTGAAGCCAGAATGAGCAACTTAGTGAGACCCTGTCTTAAAATAAAAATAAAAAGGGCTGGTGATATAGCTCAGTGGTAAAACACCCCTGGGTTCAATCCCCGGTAGCAAAAAAAAAAAAAATGTTTTTCTTTCAAGCAATAAAATTTAGTTATGATAGTTTGTGCAGTGCATTCCAAGACACCTCAGTTAGTCCAAATGACATGTCCACCAAAATTCTAAAAATTCTTCCCCTTTCCATTAGCTATTGTTAGCAAGAATGAAGCAGCCATTTTGTGTTCCTTTTAAGCCTCCTGGTTTGCTTTGTTCTTGCCCAAGAAAATTGCTCTGGAGATGTGTCTACTGACAGAACACTAGCCAGATGACCCTGGTCTATCACTGAGGGATAAATACCCTATACCTCTGAAGTGGCAGCTTAGGCTACTCTAGGACACTGAGGCCTTCTGGTGACAGATAGTCCCACACCTCAGAAACCTCAGGTGTCACATCAGAGTGTGGTGGGGTAAGGGTCACACAAGGTTCCCTGCAGGTAGTTGCCAAGACAGAAAAATAAGGCAGCTTTTCCCAGGTATTCAAGGCAGAAGGAAAAGTGGATGGCATTGGACCCAGGGTCAGAGTACTCATACAATCCTCTCATAATGGCTGATAACATCAGGAGGAACGCGCAGATAAAGTTCATTATCAAAAAAAAGTTACCTCTCTTCAACTTTGTGAATACATACAAAGTCCAAAGAATGGTGCGAGCCTTTCTTTTCCCATCAGGACAGGCTTTATGTCAGCAGTCCTTCTACTTCCTTTTCTCCTCCTTTGTCCTTCACGTCCTGGCTTCCTCCTCCCAATGAACATTGTGATCAAGTGATTTATTAGTTCAGGAAAGACAAGTTTCTTACTCTTTCTCCGTGAGGCAAATATGGATCCTTATGTTCTTTAGATCATGGAATTAGGAAGACAACAAACATTCCTGCTTATTTTGATCATCTCTTGTAAAGGAATGAGTGATTTTGCTAAAATACTCTCATCCTTCCATCCTTGACAAGATGCCGTGAGGATGATATGATCTTAAACAGCACAAAAAAAAAAAAATATTTGACCTTAAGTCTTTACCAGTAGAGGTTTCAATACAGCAATTTATTTCCAATGTACCACATCTATTACTTTTAACAATGATAATTACAATAACTAGCATTTATTGAGTACATACTTTGTTTCTGACTGTTTTAAGTCCTTCATATTGACCACCTCTTTTAAGTCTGACAATAATACTATAAAATACATTTTATAATCATCCAATTATGCTGTGTTTGGATCTAGAAATCTCCCCCAAAGAGCTCATGTGTTAGTCATGCAGGAAGGTTCAGAGGTGAAAAGATTGGATTTTAAGAGCCATAACCTCATCAGTGGACTAATCTATTTGACAGATTAATAATTTAAAAGACTACTAGGCCGTAACTGTGGGCAGGTGGGGCATGGCTCAAGGAAGTAAATCCCTGGGGTGTGGCCTTGGACTTTATCTCATCCCTGGCTCTGTGCTCCCTCACTCTCTCTGCTTGGTGACTAAGCAGCTTTGTTCTGCCACACCCTTCCACCATGATGTTCTACCTCATCTCGGGCTCAGAGCAATGGAATTGGCCCACCATGGACTGAGACTTCTAAAACTGAGTCCAAAATAAATTCTTCCACCTCTAAATTGTTCTTGTCAAGTATTTTAGTCACAGCAATAAAAAGCTGACTAATACATACCGATAAAAAACTAGAGGTTAATTTTCCCAAAGTCACAATACGTTATAGGCCAAGCTATAAGTGCCTTGACCAGACAAACTCCATTTTACCCTGAGACTCCATTTTATATAAGAAATGTTTCTTACACGTGAAAATCCCACCTCTGTTACCCACCTCTAAGCACACCCTGTTTGGCAACATATAGCAGCTAAAAAATATTTCTTTTATTCTTATACAATATATTATTAAGAAATGCTTTTGTAAGATGTTCTCTTTTAGTTCCCATTTTTCTTGGGCAATGTACCCTGACTGTACCCTGAACTGGGTCATTCTGACCCACTTCCTACATTGCTATGATTTTAACATACTTCACCAGTGGTTTGGGGCTATAAAAATGTATTCTACCAGGCTGGAATTGTGGCTCAGTGGTAGAGCGCTTGCCTCGCATGCATGAGGCACTGGGTTTGATCCTCAGCACCACATAAAAAAAATAAATAAAGATATTGTGTGTCCATCTACAACTAAAAAAAAAATTTTTAAGTAAACATTTAAAAAATTTTTTTAAATGTACTCTACCTTTTACAAAGGGTCGAGGGGTGCAGAGACGACTTGGTTGCTGTTCTGTGGCCCACTGGCAGATAAAGTTTCATATCCTGCTTCAAGACTAACCCAGCGATTTATTTCAAATGCACCACAACAAGTAAATGGTGGCTCCAGAATTTGAATAAGAGGTTGGATTCCCAAGCCCATGTTCTTAACCACTGTATTTAGCTGCTGTAAAATTACATGTTTAGATCTAAGATAAGGGTAGAGGAATGTTCCAAGGTGGGTGAAAGAGGGAATTCACTGAAATTTGATATAAAACAGAGTCTCTTAGGAACTCAGAAATTCAGGTGCACTGAATAAAGAACAAAAAGGGACATTGAAGCCATGACAGTTGCAGCAGCAGCAATCATGCCAGTTCACTGCAGAGGGGAGGAAGAACATAGAGAGACATATGTGGACAAACTTGGCATGGAAATATCTGTAGAAAGGAAAAGTAGCCTGAACTTAGCTGATCCAGAGGTTACACAGGGAACTGGTGTTTGAAAAATGCTCTGGTTCACAACTGACAAGCAGAGAGTTGAGGTAGGAAGACATCTGGAGGAAGCCACAATGAAGTTTGCAGCTGCAGGAGCCCAGGAGATCATAGCATATTGCCTCACCGTCCCAGCAAGTGCCTGCAGTGTGGCCTAGGGTGAACGTAGCAGAATGTGAATGAAATAAGCATACAGAAGATTGTAGCCAGGGGGAGTCAAGTCTGAGCTTAGGTAGGGAATGCAACTTGTTTCCCTTCGAGTTGGTCATCTCATGTGACCAGCCAAAGAAGGTCGGAAAACTGAACAGGTGGGTGTGAATACACTCAAGGACTAACACTGGGAAGGCCATATTTGTGGGCAGTGGAGTGTGTGAGACCTGTGCAGCATTGGCTTTCCTGCCCCAGAAGTAGAATTCTTGGAAGGCTCCTGAGATCCAGGCTCCCAGCAGAGATCAGCATCTGCCTGGCCCTAGGGATGTGCTGACAATCTTTCCAGAGAAGACACCACCCAACAAAGTCCTTAGAAACAACAAATCTGATTAGAAATAAGCCCCAGCCATGGGAACTCCACCCTGGAAATGCACTGATCTGGTCTGTCTAGACAAAATTCTAATTGACAGCACTTCCCATTCATCCTACCTTATACTAGTGAGAAGGGAAGTGGAGAGCTAGCTATTTCAACCAGCTTCAGTTTTAGGTCACTCCAGCTGGCAGCTTGGTGAGCAACACAAAAGGAGGGAGGTTTTGACAACACACAGCCCTTACATGCTCGCTCAAGTGCTCTTCCCTCATCCCCCAAAAGCCAAAGAAGAAATGGAAAGAAGGGCAGTCATAGCCCGGCGCGGTGGCATATGCCTGTAATCCCAGCACTTTGGGAGGCTGAGACAGGAGAATAGCAAGTTCAAAGCCAGCCTCAGAAACAGTGAGGCGTTAAGCAACTCAGTGAGACCCTGTCTCTACATAAAACACAAAATAGGGCTGGGGATGTGGCTCAGTGGTCGAGTACCCCTGAGTTCAATTCCTGGTACCAAAAAAAGAAGGGCAGTCATGTATAAGCAGTGATCATCCATCCTTGTCAAATCTGTGGAAACAATTCTTTCATTTTCCTCTAAGAATCTTTTCCTGTGTGTGTATGTTCCTGCTGTGCTGAATGGTTTATGTGTGTGCACAAATTTTCTTTTTTTCTTATTTTGAGAATATTTTAATGATTGCTATTTTTCTTTTGTGTTGTCTCCTGCAGGTTAAGATTTTTTTGTTGTTTTTTATTTTGTTTTATTTTTGTTTGCTTATCTTTCTGTCCTTTCTTCTTCCGCTAATAGCCAAATTCTCTTGTTCTTTCTCTCTTCCCTTACTTGTTTTTTAATTAATTTATTTTTTTCTCCACCTTCTTTACAGCCATCTTTGGCTGCATCTCTTCTGCTTTCTCTCTATTCACACTCTAAACATTCTAAACTTTCTTTTATCTTTCTGTCATATTTTCTCTTCATGAACTTTTTAAAAAATATTTTTTGTTGTTGATGGATCTTTATTTTATTCATTTATTATTTATATGTGGTGCTGAGGATTGAACCCAGTGCCTCACGCATGCTAGACAAGCATTCTAACACTGAGCTACAGCCCCAGCCCCTCTTAATGAACTTTATTTTTACCATCTTTTAGAATTATTTTATTTATACAACTCCAGTCCCCACCACTCATGTTGTTGCGGTTATTAATATTGTGAATGGCATAGCTGATACCTGCCATTTACTTTGATGCCACATGTAGTTCATGAGTATTTATTGTTTTTGCTTTTGGCAATTAATGACCTCACTGTTCCTGTTTTGTGGTAATTAGTGTTGTAGATGTCAAAGTAGGCACTGTGTATTTAATAAATCTTTAATTCATATATAATTCTGTGTATGGTTTGCTTATTTTATTGCTAATGTTTGTCTCCCCCTTTTCTGTTAGGTCCTGGGAATCTACTAGTACACTACAAGATCACAGGTAAAGACTCTGCTACTTAGCTGAACCGAGACAAAAGACACTACACTTTGCTCCAAGCACAAACTAACCACACTCAAATTTCAGGAATATTTTAATACAAAGAATAGAAAAGACAAAAACCTCAGACTAACAACCAGACCCCAAGTAGGGCTGGGGGGAAGAGGGCAGTCCCAGGTTCCACTCATAAACATCTCCTACAGCAAAAAATAAATAAATAAATAAACACAAAGGCTGTGGACATCACATCTCTGAGAGGTCTCAATCTAGATCACTCCAAAACCCCTTTATAATATACAAACTTGTAAAGAGAAGAAGAGCAACCATGGAGGGTGGGCCCCACATATCCCACTATATACAACACAATTTCCAGATCTACAAGGAGAACCCCACTCTTTTGATATATACAGGAAAAGTGGAATCCTGAAACTCTGACACAACATACATAGCATTTACATACATGAATCAACAATAAAATAAGCAGGAAAATTATACTATAAAAGCCACTTGGAGCCGGGCACGGTGGCGCCAGCCTATAATCCCAGCACTTAGGGAGGCTGAGACAGGAGAATTGCAAATTCAAAGCCAGCCTCAGCAACGGCGAGGTGTGACACTAAGCAACTCAGTGAGACCCTGTCTCTACATAAAAATACAAAATAGGGCTGGGGATGCAGCTCAGTGGTCAAGTGCTCCTGAGTTCAATCTCCAGTACCAAAAAAAATAAAAAATTTTTTAAAAAGCCACTTGGAAATATATGAAAATTTTCCAAACACCTGATATCTAACGCCTGATATTTCTTTCTTGGCAAAAGAAAGCTATGCCCTAAAAAGGCCAACACATAAGAGTGAAAGAGAAATCTATCTCAACAGAAGAATAAAATCCAATACAGAAATACAAGAAATATGAAAAAACAAGGCAAACTGATGCCTCCTAAAGTTCATAATTCACCAGCAATGACTCCAAATATGTTAAAATGGATGAAATATCAGATAAATAATTCAAAATAATGATTATAAAAATGGTCAATGAACCCCAAGAGAATGCAGAAAAACAGCTGAATTAATTAAGGAAGTCAATATAGAAGATGAATGAGAAATTCAATAAGGAGATAGAAATACTGAAAAAGAACCAAACAGGAATCTTAGACATAAAATACATAATAAATCAAATCAAATGTTCAATTGAAAATCTCTCTGATAGAATAGATCATGCTGAAGACATAACCCTATACCCAGAAGACAAAATTGCCAGTCTCAAATATTCAGACAGTATTAAAGAAAATAAGTAACCGTGACCAGAATACACAAGAACTCTGGGACAATATTAAAAGACAAAATTTAAGAATCACTGGAGCCAAAGAGGGTTATGAAAGGCAAGAAAATGGTGTGGATAATCTCTTCAGGGAATAATAACAGAAAATTTTCAAACTTTAGAAATGAGATGGCAGTGGAGGTTTCCCAAGATGGAGGCAACCACTTTCAGAGATGGGGCTGAAAAAGTGGGACTTTTGATGGCTTTGGGAGGCCTGTTCAGAGATGCAGCACTGTGGCAAGCAGCTACCTCCAGGCCCTGTCTGTTGTCCCAAGATGGAGGCTACTATGTGGAAAGGGCTATGGCAATGGCTGCAGTGTCCCAAGATGGAGGCCAGCCGGGGGAGCCAAGTGTGGGTAAATGGGGAGCTGCAACGTTGTCCTCCGCTCCATGCAGGAAGCAGTCCTGGGCCTGGGCCTGGGCTCCTGCGCTGGTCAGCCAAAGTTATTATTCTTTAACTCTCCTGCCAAATTCATTACTCCCAGTTCAGGACTTCATATTTAAATGAAGGTATATAGCTCTCCTACCAAGAAACTAATTTTTTGAATAAAAGAAATTTTGAAGTTTCTTAGGAATACAGATTTGTCTAAAACCAAGAGCATGTTTCTAAGAAAAATAATCATATGATTTTAAAACATAGTATAAAAAAGCTATTACCCATCCTTCTTTCTGTTTGATGACCTTGTCCCATTGGATGTGAGACTGAGTTGAAATGAGTTCAAAAACTGTCCTCTTGACTCTGTTGTCATTCCTTGACCTGGATCACTATCATGGGCTAAGGCTGTTGTTACCATGCAGTTCAAACAATTGTCAAAGCATTAATTGACATTAAGCAAAGGACACACTGATATATTTTAAAAGATTCTCTAGACAGAACAATGAAACTATATTCCTAGTGGGCAAAGAAGTTTCACATAGAATGTTGCATCAGGTTTGGGTTTATCCATGCTCATTTTCTTGGTGATCAACATGTGAACTGGAGGACAGAAAGCATTAACAACTTCTGCAGCAAATAGAGGATAAGTTATAGACATCAAAGGAAGATGGAAAAGTGGTTCTTGATTCATGAGGCTGCAGCCGCCTAGAGGAGAAAGTACAAGTGCCCAACTGCATGATGTCATTCTGAGACCACCATATCGCAGTGAAACTCACAATAGGCTGGTAGTGATCTAGATAAGGAATCAGATAACAGCATCAGATGCCATTCATCACCAAAGCACGAATAGAATCCATTCAAAAGCATGAATTTCTAACAATAGGATTAATGGCATAAATGACACATAAAAATATAGCTCAGACCTGTGCTTCATTCTGTGCCAATGGAGAAGTATAGCTTACAATAGTATCCCCCCAGCAACAACCATACCACATATCCAGTCTCTGAATCCATTACTTCACTAGGAATTCATTCAAAGAAACCATGTATTGCAAAGATATTATGCATCATATTCTATATTGCAAATGGAAACATGGAAATATTTCCCATTGATACCAAGCCAGAATGTGGAATTCACATTATTTACAAAGCAGGGTGTATCTCAATATGTAAATCACACAGGCCAAAGAATCATGCATAGGAGCTTGCAGAAACCAAGTTATTTGGCATCACTCAGTGATGATAAGACTTGAGTTCAATTTCTACAATCCCATGCTTCAAGAATAGAGATGACTTGTTTATGAATCTGAAAAAAATTATACACTCAAGGAGAATTCATCAAACAGATATTAACAAAAGTTCAAATGACATCAGTCAGGGGTCATTTTTCTCATAACATCTGGATCGATTTCTTTAAACATCGGGATTCTAATAAAATTTTCACAAGTCTAGTGTTTCACACAACCATGATGTAAAGATGGATTCACATTAGATGTGGGTTCCTTTATGAAACAAAGGGGAGTATAAGATCAGTGTCTGTGATATCATCTCACTAGGGAATATCCAAAACTGGATCTGAAAATGAAATTCTTGAGGGCACATTCCCTGTACTTTCTTCATGTGCTTGTATCTATTCCTGTTCAGAACAGGTGATTTTTCAGGAGCAT
Organism: Geosciurus inauris; assembly: GCA_004024805.1. Taxonomy (NCBI): domain Eukaryota; kingdom Metazoa; phylum Chordata; class Mammalia; order Rodentia; family Sciuridae; genus Geosciurus; species Geosciurus inauris. The sequence goes on from PVHX01009394.1 coordinate 48,811, forward strand.
TTAGGGTTTGCCTCTGTGTTCATGGCAACATAACCTATTAAGAAACCTAACATGACAATTCCTTCATTGTCCTTTTGTTCAATGTCCTCAATGCCCAACATTTAACACAGAAGCACATGTCCACCCAAGTTTTCTTATGAAACTATCCATTATTATTTGTCCCTGTTGTCGAATGAATCTTCTCTTGGTGTTTGGGGATATTCTCCTGGCCATCATTGCCAAACCACTCTTCCTTCTGGATAGCTATTTCTTCCATTGTACTACAAGAAGTTGCCCAGGCAGTGAGAAGAATGTCAATTATGAGGCCACTATTGTCCTGTTGGTGAGGCAACATCTCTTTTATATCTTTCCACATGAGGAGAGACAAGAGAAAAGGAAGACAGCCAGGAGATAGACCACTAATATTCAGAAAGAGATAGTAGAAATGAAAGAGCCTGAGCCTTTAACTTCTCAGATGGGCAAACTAGGGCTCGAAGAAATTTTTATTTGCTCAAATTATGTAGCCATCATGCAAATTAGGACTAGACCATAGCCTATGAATTCCCAGTATTATAATTATTTTACTGTAGTCAATGGCCTCACATATCCTGTCTAAGACAACAGTTCAAAGAACAAACTCTTTGCCCCAGTGATTTTTGGAGGAAGAAATATATTGTATAACAACTTATGACAAAAATGAATGTAGTAGGGGGCTGCTCAGAGGGGACACGTCCCCTCTAATCACACCCACCAGAAATATACCAGCAACAGCTGTTCCCATCATGAGAGCTGTTGGGATGCCTGGGATTTTTCAACACTGACCTATAATGTGGTTCTGTCTATGTGGATTCTAAAATTGCTAAAATCACTTCTTAACAAAATTAATTCAGTGGGAGAAAAATTATTCCAGCCAGTTTGGAGCACTGTGTCAACAATAGCAGTGTAAGAGGCAGCAACTTAAGAAGACAAAATGAATGGAATAAATTTTCATCAGAGTACTGTCAGGAAATATCAGAAAGCCCCTGACATTTTCATCTATAGCAAGAGCTCATAGTCAATTTCTAGTTCAGTGAGAAAATGAGAGCCTGTAAATTTGCCAAGTCAAATTATTTTTTGTGACTTATAAAATTGGTTGTATGATTTGAAAATGGTATGCATGATTTGATAACAGCACATAGACTTGGAAAATAAAACTACTGTCTTAAAAAAAAAAAAAAGACTACATGTAGCCAGCCAATACTTTAAAATATGTTCAGTGGGAGTCAGTTTGTGATTTCAAATACCAGGAGTTGTGATGAAGTTTCCATGACTGAGGGTCAGAAGTGTCACCATGTAATCCAGGCAGGACAATGAAGATCCAAAAAGATAGGCAAAATGATTCATCCACTACTTGATTTTGCTAAAATTGTAAATTTTTTGGAAAAAAGATTATTTATGGTTGGGTGTGGTGGTACGTGCTGTAATCCTAGCTACTTGAGAGGCTGAGGCAGGAAGATCACAAGTTTGAGGCCAGCCATAGTGATTTACAGAGACCTTGTCTCAAAAAATAAAAAGGGCTAGACCACAGTACCATAAAACAGTTTTTTAAATGATCTTTTATTTTTGAGCATAATATATGTACACCATGTAAGCAGAAAGGAAAAAGGGCAGAATAAAAACAAAAGAAACAAAGAGGGGATTTTTGGGGAACGGGAGGTACCAGGGATTGAATTCTGGGGCACTCGACCACTGAGCCACATCTCCAGCCCTATTTTATATTCTATTTAGAGACAGGGTCTCATTGAATTGCTTAGTGCCTCGCTTTTTGCTGAGGCTGGCTTTGAACTTGTGATCCTCCTATCTCAGCCTCGCGCACCACTGGGATTATAGGCATACACCACCGAACCCAGCTAAGAAATAAATCTTTTTAAGAGTTATTGTATCAAATCCCTACTAATTCCTGAAACAGCTTCACTACTGATAACAAATGACTTTTGCCACATGCTATCAACAAGTCAATAAGAGTTGTCCAGTAAATACAAATTTTAGGTTTTAAAAATGTTCTGAATGGTACCTATAAATTTTAAGAAAAAGAGTATACACAGTACAAATGTTTTTGAGTGCAAAAATGGGTAAGTAAACAAATTTTTCAGCAAGCTAAAATGACAGAATTGTAATACAATCTTCAATTGACTTGCAGAATTATTTATATTAAATAAAAAGACTCATGCTTTTTAAACTCATTTATTTCACACCCTCTCATAATGTCAAATACCATGTACCTTATTTTGCTATAAGAAGACAGTTTCCAAATATTCCAAGTAGACAATTTCCTACTGTAGTTTAGCAAAGGCCACATATTTATCAGATTTCTTCTAAATTAATGAGCAGGGTGCTGAGGGGCTTCTTTTTTCATGAGAACAAAGTAAATGTGGCTTACCTAATTGTAACTTAACTATATACATCTCCCTAGTTCCACATGAATATGAGTGGCTCTAGAGCAGCATGATTCACACAGAATAGGAACTTTTTTTTTTTTTTAATTTTTTTTTTTTTTTTTTTTAGTTGTAGATAGATACAATGTCTTTATTTTTTATTGCTTTGTATGTGGTGCTGAGGATCGAACCCAGGGCCTCACGCATGCGAGGCAAGCGCTCTACCGCTGAGCTACAATCCCAGCCCCCAGAATAGGAACTTAATAACATCAGTTATTAATCAGGCTTTCACTGTTGATTCCCGGCCCCACCATACACACATAACTCCTACCCATGTTTCCAACAGCAGTCACCAGACAGCAACCAGCTCTGAAGCCTGCCCATCTCGGACCCTAGGGAAACAGAGTCAAAGTCTAATTACCTAAGCAAAAAAATGTCTTTTGTTGAAAAGAGCCATCACCTAATTCCCTCCTGCACAGGCAAATGAATGCATCCCTAAGGCTTTCACAGGAATCTGCACAGGCAAATGAATGAATTCCTTAGGCTTTCACAGGAATCTGCACAGGCATGAGGTGTCATGAACTTTCACTGGCAGTGAACCTATCTATGCTAGATCAAACTCCTCTTGTAAGAGAAGTTGTATGTACAAAACCGAATTCTTGGTTTCTGTTAATTCTCCTGCATGCTAACCAACCACCCTGACCACATTAAAGCTGAAGCACTCTACCAGAAAATAAAGCTGAGACCCCTTTCCAGCTGCTATCTCTAAAGCTTGCCTAGGAGCAGCTCACATCCCTGACCTGGCTGGTTTTGCTGATCAGATAACCCATTGCCTAAAGAAGGGCCCTTTCTCAGCCCTTGACCCAGTGCACCCCAGGAAAGTGAGGAGCTCCACATGTTAGCAGATGTTCTTGGAAGATCATTTCTCTAATTCTTCTCCAAGTCCAGTTGGGTGAGTCGCTTTATGATCATGTTGTTGATTTTCTTAAGATCGTCTATGTCCTTTCCCTCAGCTGTTAGTCTTCTTGACACGTCATCCATCTTGTTTCCAGTTTGAACTTGAAAATGGAAAACAGACTATGTTATACTGGTTTCCAGTATGTTCCACAGGGGCTCATCTGAGTGCTCAGAGGCACTCTTGGCAAATCCCCTGTTCCAATATCCATGGGTTCCAGAAACTCAGGAGAGAAACTGAAGAAGACTGAAGGTACATATTAAATGAGTTATTTTTACAGCCTCTTAGTGCCAGTCTAGATCACCACTGGCAGCTCCACCCAGATTTTGGCTAAGAAAGATATGACTGTGAGAAACCAAAGTAAACTGTCAACCCATGCCTAATTATTTCCCCAGAAGTGATTGTTATATTGTTGCATTTCCAGGCCCATTCTCAGAAAAGGGCTTTTGCTCATCATTTGGAAAACCACAATCTCTGGGTTCCAGCCCATTTTGACATGATGCTGGTTCTGAATTACCAGCTCATAATGAATGTTTATCATTCCCCTCAGACCACTCCGGAGAATAGAACACAATATTTTCCAAATAAACAGAACCCCTGCAGTACTGTAAGCTGGGAATGAAAACCTTTGAGGTCTGTTAATTGGAGTTAACATTTCCAAGCAATGCTGCACAGAATCAGTGCTTTATCTTTGAACACCTTATCTTTTCCATTTTAGGCAAATGTTCCTCAAAGCTATCTTCTGGGACCTAACTGTGTTGCTACCATGCACTGGCTGTTAGAAGTTCACCTCCCAGCCTTGGAGCAAATTGGCTGCCCAGAGCTTACTTCTCCCTCATGTCTGAAAAATTATATTAGATGAAACATGGTCCAAGATATGAGAGAAGGGCCTTAATTGAGCTTTGCTGCTGAGCCAGGCAGAGATGCCACTCGCTTCTGGGGAAAGTGTGAGACTGAAACAAATTCATGACTTAGGAAATCATGTCTCCTTTTGCAACTCTCCTACATTGTTCAAACCCAGAAGGAAATAGCAACCTAGCTCGCAACTACCTCTATTCCATAGTGCACCAGTCCCAAAATAAATTCCATGAAAAGAGAAAGTGTTCCATGTCTAAAAAAGTTGGAGTAAACATATATGCCCAGTTGCCCCTCAGAGATGCCCAGGAAGCAAAGAAACACCTTGGAACATTACCTAGGCCAACAGTTCCCAAACTCATTTGACGACTCATTTTTTTTTTTTCAAAAGGCAACACTTATCCCATGGAACTAGCATTCTGTGGAATATGCTGCTTGGCTACTCTTGCTACCATAGGCAGACAGGAATCCATAATAACATATTCTTGCTATCCATTATTCCTCTTTAGTGCAGAGATTGTAACATAGCATAAGGCCCGGTGGTTTAATAATCAGAGATGGGCACAGTGGCGCATGCTGTAATCCCAGCACTTAGGGAGGCTGAGACAGGAGGATCGGGAGTTCACAGCCAGCCTCAGCAAAGGCGAGGCACTAAGCAACTCAGTGAGACCCTGTCTCTACATAAAACACAAAATAGGACTGGGAATGTGACTCAATGGTCAAGTGCCCCTGAGTTCAATCCCTGGTACAAAAAAAAAAAAAAGAATGTAATCAGTATAAAATAATCTTAATTCTCTTGTGTAACAATGCCAGAGTTATAAATAATGTTATTTTACTTCAATTTAAAAAATGCACATTTGCACTGAATCCCAGGACTGCAAAATGGTTTCCCTTTTAAAGATAAGGACAGATCAAGTTCATTTACAGATGCCTCTGCCGAGTCTAGTGTTACACTGGATTAAGGTTTATCTGAAAACCACAAGCAGATTTTATTCTTACTTCATATCAGGCAGTGGAACTCACAGGAGTTCTAGAGCCCAACAGACCAGGGTTTGAATCCCAGGTTTGTCTCTAAGTTCCGTAAACATGGAGAGGTGATCTCTCTGAGACTTAGTCTTTCATTAAGTAAAATAAAAATATTTGACACTACCTTGAGAGATAAAGTCTTAAGATAATCATACATCTGGCACTGAGTAATCATCCAATAAAGAGACACTATTCAAATTGTCTTCCTGTTTCTGAATGTGACTTTGTCCTCAATATAAAACGATTGAGGCAAATAAAAAGAATCCTATTTAAACAAGAAGAATAGAAGAATAGGAAAAAACATAGTGTTTGATGTCAGGAAGTACTTTTAAGCCCCAAATTGGCACTTATTAGCTAAGTGACTGTGGGCATATTAAGCTTTATTTCCAGCATAATAATGGATCCTACACTAGCTATACAGTTTTTAAGAAGGTTTTGAGCAAATAGGCATCAAGTGTATAGCACTGTGCCTCAGACTGAGTAAGCACCCATTTTACAGCACTTGTTGCTATCATTTCCCTTAATCTTGCCACTTACCTCACAGAGAAGAGAATTTCCTATGGTCTGCTCACTTGTCTATAGAGACATGACCAAAATTCCCTATTAGTTTAACAGGGTCACTACCCCTGTCAGGTGTGGCAGGCAGGACATTACTTTATGTTGGAATGACATGTTAAAATAGCAAGCCAGATGCTCTTTCTGGCCCTGAAGGCTCAAGGGCCAACCTTCCCCCAGTTGATAGCTAGATATAAGTTTACAATTACTGTAGGATAATTTACATGTTAGCTTCGAAGTGCACAAGGGCACCAGCTGGGTGAGAGAGAAGCAATTAAACATCACTCCTCCCTGCCAGCCCTAGCCCCAACCCCTGAGGCTAAAGACCTTTAGGCTAGAAGGAGGAAGAGGTTGTTGGGAAAGAAGGCCGGTTAGATGCTACTGGAGGATGGTGCACTCCGCCCACCTCCCTCCTCTCATCGCCCCCACCTCCACTTCCTCAGGTCCTGAATGAACTCAGAGACATTCCAAAGCTGAGGTCCCACTTCTCATTCAGAATCATTGAATGCTGTAAGCATGAAAGGGCAGAAGAAACAACAGGGTGGAGGATCCAGGCAAAAGAGTGTCAAGGATGACCTCCTTCTCTAAAGGTCCTTGCATTCTTACGTGCAAGTCTGGGAAAGAATCGACAAATTCCAGATAATAGTACAGAGGTGAGCTGAGAGGGGAAACTGGGTGCTCTGTGGGAGGGACCACATATGAAAGGATGGGACAGCATGGCAGATGGACTGCACCCTCCCCCACCCAAGGCAGAGAGCTGGTAGGCACTGAAAGTTCATGGGGTCTTTAGGACGGGAGATGATGTGGGAAGGCTGGTGTTGCCACTCAGTGACACAGCATGCATAGCCCAGGCAAAGAGTAGACAGAGGTCATATGAGGAGCAGACACAGCCTAGACAGTGTCAACCTGGAAAGCAGCTGCTGTGGTCACATCCTTAAAGCACCTCAGGTGCTTTGATTTGATTTCTGGGATGATGTGCAAATGAGAAAATCTGGGAAGGGGTTTGAACCCCAAGTGTGACTACATGTTATAGATCTCAATTTAATGGTAGGCAACTGATACCACTGCCTGATTGAGTTGCCTAGGGTTTCCAAGGGAGAAATTATATTATAAAAATATTTGAGCATACATGTTTGTGACCTTTGGGCACTGTGCCCTTGTGCAGTGGGCTTGTGCCCCAGGGACCTTGTCCCTGAGCAAATGGGCTCACTCAAGGTGTTCATTGCCAAGGTGTTTTCCAGAGGAAGCTTTGACTTCCAGAAAGCACTGACTCATCCCAGGAGCAAAGTTAAACAACTGGCTAGGAAAACCAGCTATGAATTATGTGCACATAGTAATGAAAACCCTGCTGGTGGTACTTACTTATTAGAAATATCACGAAGAAAACCAGTGCCAAGCTGACAATCAGAGCAATTAACAGCCCCATAAAGAATAGACTCCGCCTCCCATTTCCTGAGCGTGTGCCGAGGTCTGGGATTTTCTCTTCCAGAGCTAATAGGAAACAAACAAAAACAGCAATGACAAAAACTCCTCAGCACACAACTTGTCAGCAGAAAGGAACAGCAGCTCATTGTTAGAGACATGAGTAATGAATACACCCATTTTCCTTCTGACAGTCCTAGAAAGTGACTTATGTATTAGGAATGTCTTTGGATGGCTCTGTTTTGGGGATTGTTTACCTTCCTCTATATTGGTATTCAAAGAATGAGCAAGGGTAAGCTATATCCTTAGGCCTCTTTGGAAAGTTTTAAGACTGTGTTAGCACTGAAGTAACAGGACATGAATTGTTCTTTGGGGAGGGAATAAAGAAGTGAAAGATTAAGAGTGATGGAGGCTCAGTAACCCAGAGGAGCAAAACAGAGCTGGGGTGGGCCACCTACCTTGGGTGAAAATTGAACACTCTGGGGTGTCTCCCAGGAAATTCCTTTTATTATAGGAATAATCAAGCATGCCTACGACCATCTAAACAAAAGTGCCCTGGTATATTTTGGTTTCTTAAAACTGTTCTAAAGTAGATATGCTCTGAAATCAAGGTTCTTCCCAATATTTTGAGCTGAATTGAGAATCCAATCTACTTATAAAATAGCTTGATTCACCCAAACCTTGAATTGTCTGTATCCAGTAACCTTTTTAAGGCCTAGGTACCTAATAACACTCAGATTAAACCGAGTAAGAAATATGGAAACTGGGGAAGTGGAGATTGTTGAATTACTTCTTGTATGCTCTCCTACTTTGAATTGGTCCCACACATTGTGCTCCTTGATTCTGTTTAGATGGGTGGCTTATGTCTCATGCCCTGTGAGTATACCCTAACCCTCCCCTTATCAACACCCAAACGTGCTTTTATTGACACTGACTGAAATAAAAATGGTGAAGATCTGGACCCATTAAAATGATGAAAAAAGCAAAAACAGAAACAATTTAGAAGGGAAATGATAGATAAAAACTGGGACAGTAAGTCGAGAGTGCATAAGAAACAAATGGCAAGTGGGCAATTCACACCAGTGTTCAAATGTCAGCATTTAAGATAGAAAAGAAGGGGCTCAGAGTGTCTGGAAAACTCATTTATAATATTTAGTAAGCAATATAGATATTTAGTATTCAGCAGATTTTGCCCACCCCACACACTTTTCTAACTATTTAATTGGGCAATTTGTAATTCAGAAGGAGAAAATGAAGTTTATTTTTTGCCCAAGAGAATTTTAATGATATTTTTATAAGTAGTGAATATGTTGGGCATTTTCTCAGCAATACACTATGAAACAAAACCCCTGGGGGAAAGTGGGCAGTGTCAAGGACCTAGCTGTGGTCACTAAGAAGCATTGCAATGATAAGAGGCATGAGGAGGCCTTGGGAGTCTTCACCCTTCTCAGGGACAGGATTATTCCAGGATTTTTAAAGACAAGAGTTCAAGTCTTCCTTAGGAGCCAAGAAAGCCTATAATCTCATGGGTATTCAAAGAACAAAAGCAAAACCTGCCTAATGATAAATAGCATTTACAATGCCAAGCTGTACCTACTGCCCCCTACCCTTACCCCAACAGCCACACATCCACCTTAGCCTTTGCCATTTTTAGGCAGCCTGAAAGCCAGGGAGGGCCACCAAGCCACCAGGGGCACACATACGGAACAGATGCTGTGATCCAGCAGGATAGAGGTTGAGTTTGTTTAGGTCATTAATGGAATCCACGACATAAAGCTTTCCATCTTCATGAACGCCACAAGACCCAGTATCCTGGAAAGAATGATTCATTGCCCCTGGAAGAAAACATGACATTAAAAACAAGGGGCTGGGTTATGGAGCTCAACAAGAACCAGAGCCAACAGGAAACTAGATAGGCATACAAAGACCCACCCGATTTGCTGTTTTCAAGTAAGGGTCTGGCTTTACTTATCCAGAGGAAAATATTCCTTTTGGCAGACAACTTTCTAATTATTCTTTTTGCTTTGCTTGCCAGGAAGCTCATGGTCAAATGTGTGGACCACTTTTTAAAATTATACAACTATTTATACCCTGCCTATGTGCATATGCTCTTTTCTCTTCCTTAGGTTGCTCAATTCTATCCTATTTCCCCTGGATCTTGTTTATGTTGTAATTGGATTTAAAATTTTTCCTCTTTTGTGACATTTGTTCATACTCTGGTAAAATGCCTTAAATCCTTTGTGCAGGAAGAATAGTTAGAAATATAAAAACTGCCTATGGCCACAATCATTCTGAAAGAAGAAAACATTACTGTGAAACTTTTCTAATTGCATGAGGCTTTAATACAACATTGTTATAAAATTCTCCCTCAATATGGCATGAGTCCTTTACCCTCAAATCTATCCTTTAGCCACTAGCTGGCTGTGGGTTTCTAGGACACAATCTTAGTAAACTTAGATGGCGTAGAGAGAATGCTGCTAGACTCCAGTTCAATGACTAGAAAAGCTTTCCCTTCTTTGGTTATCTTTTCATAAGTCTCATGGTGATATAGGTTTTTTAGTCTGGAAAGGATTTTAGACCTGCTTTAAGTCCAGCCCCTGTCTGGATAAATGTAGGTCAGCTAGGTAAATATGCATGATGCATTTAGCTAGTGGCAGAACTAGAACCAGGCTCTTGTCTTCCCTCCTGCTACCTATTCTTCTACAACCCTGCTTAATCCTCTTTTAAGCTGGGTTTGGTGGTACACCCATGCCTATGATCCAAGTGACTCCAGAGGCTGAGGCAGGAGAATTGCAAGTTCCAGGCCAGCCTCCGTAACTCAATGAGACCCTGTCTCAAAATAAAATATGAAAAGGGCTAGGGATGTGGCTCAGTGGTAGAGCAACTGGGTTCAATCATCAGTACTCCAAAAAACAATGATGAAAAGACAGCACAAACCACATTTTGAAGAACCGACCTTTCTTTTGTGCCCTGGCTGCTGAGCATTCTTCTATCAAAACATCTACAGCACTTTATTGCATTTGTTGGCTCATATCTTTGATTTCCTCATCAGACAGAAAATTCCTTAGGGTAAGGAACAATCCTATTCAGTGCCAGGTTTAGAAGCCCTTGACTTTCTGTTAGTTAAGTTGGAACACCTAAAATATTTATTTACGGTGTAAATCTATCTTGAAAAGACTTTTGAGGCAGTTAGTAAGTACACTAACGGAATTAAAGCTGAGGGGAAAATGCTCATGTGATGTCTATTTGGACTTCGGTAAAGTCAGTGCAATAAATATTGTGGCTGCCTAAAGGTGGCAACACACTGTTTACTTCCTAATACTATTTAATATTTTTTCCTTTAATACCCAGCTACAGAATGAAAATTATAATTAGAGTTAGGAGAAAAATCAAATCCAGTGGGAGGGGACAGTATAAATCTTTAGAAGATCTGGAAAAAATTATCAGCCACTTACTAAACACCTTAACTATACTATAAAATATTAAAACCTAGCAATTTCCCAGTAATACCTACAACCTATTGGTACTTGTGGAAAATATGCTCCTAGGACCCTAGATAAGAAACACAGTGAGCTCAAAAAGTCATGGACTAATCTTTAAAAATTTTTTTCTTTAAGTTTTTTCAGAGTTAAAACTGAAAAGTGTGTTTGTAGTTTCCTAAAAATTTAATTAACAAGAACATATATTATTTTAAATAAGATGCTACTGAACCACATTACATATTCCACAATATATTCCTGTAACATTCCTAAGGGAATGACTTGACATAATCAAATAAAAGTACAAAAACACAAAAACAAAAACTCAGCGGCAGAGCCAGGCACAGTGGCGCACGCCTGTAATCTCTACACTTTGGGAGGCTGAGACAGGAGAATCACAAGTTCAAAGCCAGCCTCAGCAATGGTGAGGCACTAAGCAACTCAGTGAGACCCTGTCTCTACATAAAACACAAAATAGGGCTGGGGATGTGGCTCAGTGGTCGAGTACCCCTGAGTTCAATCCCGAGAACAACAACAACAAAAAAAACCCAGCAGCAGCAAATAGAGTAAAATGATGTTAAGAGATAAAAATTCTATCTTTGCAATAAAATCAAGGACCAAAACAGTATTGACTGCAAGGTCACAGATTGTCTAAAGCCTCCTAGAAGTGTTTCATATCTTTTTTTTTTTTTTTGGTTGTACTGGGGATTGAACCCAGAGCCTTGTGCATGCAAGGCAAGCACTCTACCAACTGAACTATATCCCCATCCCCTCTTTATTCTTTATTATCCTAAATACCAGGAAAAAAGTTTGTATGTCATGTCATAGGACCATTGCTGCAAACACAGCTTCTATTTTAGGCTTGGTGACTGATGCATGCTTCTTTTGGATCTCTGACTTAATGTCCTTGAGCCTTAGCTTCCCCCTTCAGAATATAACTGCTATTGCTTAAATTGCATACAGAGGCATAATTAGTGTGGTACAAAGCAGAGGATTAGATAGGAAATCCAAGCTAAAAAACTGACTCAGAAGGAATAGTCCAGCTAATAAATCTAAAATTACTGACCTTGCCACCTAGTTAAAAGGTGATTCCAAAAAATTTAAAACAATCTATGCTACAAGTGCTCTGAAAGAAAATTTCTTTAGAGTGAAGACACGATGCAAGCAGATGCCATTTCAATATATTTTTAATGAAGAGCAACATACAAGTAGAAACAGAGAACTAGCAGAGAAAACTGAGTTGGGTGTGGCCCATGGCCACCAGGAGCCTATAAATGGCTTGCAAATGATTCAGTTAGTAAGTGGATATGAGATCACATGGCTTGAAAACCAGGAATCACAGCTGTTTGACACCCAGTGGTTTCTATCTTTGGCATCTCTAAATGAGGGCATCTGGGAACAACTAAGGCTGGAGAACCAGTGTGACCAGCAATTCTGATCATACTAACTCAGTACTCCTTCCAGACTCCAGAATGCAAATTTGCTTATTCACCAACATTGACCAAAGCGACATCCTTTTAAAAGAACACTGATACCTTCGACTGAAACATGTAAGTCATTTCAGTTTCTTCTAGTTTAGATCATTGCTAACAGCTGAGTTTGGGGCATGTAAGAATTTTTTCACTACCTACAAATACATATTCCCACAAATAAAGATAGCTGTCTATGAAAAACTACTTTGTGCGTTATTTTTTTCCCACAGGTGCTTGGTATCAAACCACAAAAATAACTCACTGATATTGCTTGCCACAAAATCGGAATTGTTACAACAGGACTTAATTCAAAGCTAATAAGAAGCTTTCTTGAGTACATCATGGTAATTTGTTCTTTAATTCCATGTCAGTCAATGCCTCTTCAGATTCAGGAATTTTTAAAATCCAGTTTAAAATCAGTTCTAGTGAAAGTTAAAAGCACAGGGCACATGCAACAACAATTTCCCAAACTCAAGAATCAATAATTTAGTCCCAGAGTAACAGCATGCAAATTACTTACAAAAATGTGAGCTTTGCTCGGTTACCAGGAAAAAAACAACTAATTACTCAGGAGCAACTACAACAAAATTTTCTACAAATTCTGTAGTTCTTTGCCTTCCTTCAGCACCCAATTGTTTCCGTGAGGCCCATAAACTCCAGCACAAAACTGGTGGCCTGTTTAGTGTTTACTTAGCCAAGCAATGTAAGATTCCAAATACTGACTTTCCCCATAATGTCTAAGATTTTTAATTACTATAACTGAAACTATGCTTTAAAACAACAAAACCACCACGCCCTGATTGAGTTGGTAATTGTTGAAGTTCTTGTTAGACTGAAATTAAATGTCCTTATTTGGCTGAAGCAACTGTAAGCTGACACCACATTTCCAGCACTTCTGTCATGGCATACTCCCGTATATAAATATCTTCTTGCAGCAGGCAGGAGCTGCTACTGTGATGACTAACTTGCAACCATTCCTGACCAGAAAACTGCAATAAGTAGGGAGAGAGTATAGCTGTGTCATCATAACTAGAATGGCAGCAGGCAAGTTAGTCAGCTTCCCATTACTATAACAAAATATCCGAGATAAAGAAACTTTTAAAGAGGAAAGGTTTATTTTGGCTGTTTCAGAGGTTTCAGTCCATGGTCACTTGGCCCCATTACCTTCAGAAATGTGGCAAAGGAGAACATCGTGGTGATCACAAGGCAGAGGAAGCTCCTCACCCTATGGAGGCCAGGAAATTAGGAGGGGCTAGGGTACCAATATCCCCTTCCAGAGCACACCTTCAACAATCTAATTTCCTCCCACCACTTCCCAATCCTACCATAGGCTGGAGATAAAGTCTTTAACATATAAGCTGATGGGAGACATTTAAGATCCAAACTATAGCAGCCGATGACTCTAGGACTTCGAAGTAGCTACAAAATGAGTGGAAAGACTATGTGGAAGTATGTCTCAACCTCATCCCCTTTTCAAAGGCTTTCTTCTGAGTTTTTGCATATTCTCCTTTCTCAGGAATGTGAGTCTTTCACTTGTGTGATGCCCTCAGATGCATGCCAAGGAGTTTCTGCCCTTTGGTGTAGACAGAAAAGATGCTAAAGTAAGGTCTGAGACCACAGGTATGAACCATCCCAGTATCCTAAAGGGTTCACTGAAACAGACCTGTAGTCATTTATAATTCTACCTTCCATTGCCAATGACTAGACGGACGTATCTTTGGAACTTTTTGCACGATTTAGAAAATGTGTGCTCTTGGGGCTGGGGTTGTGGCTCAGTGGCAGAGCACTTGTCTTGTATGTGTGAGGCCCTGGGTTCACTTCTCAGTACTGCATATAAACAAATGAATAAAATTAAGGTCCATTAACAACTAAAAAAAATTTTTAAAAAGAAAATGTGTGCTCCACATTTTCTCTCCAAAGTTTCCTTTACACCTAGTTTCCATAGGGACCTCATTCTCCTTTGCGGGAAAAGTCATTTTCTTAGGCCTCATCTCTACCCAAGAACCAATTCCTTGATGAAGAATACATAACTAGTAACTGTTTCCTAAAAAATCTATTACACATTTAAAAACTGACAAATTTCTCTAACAAGTTAGCCATTATTTTGCCATGCCTGTATTTGTTGTTTACCAACTATCTTATGTCATAAATCAGATAGGGTTTCTTCAAAAGATAGGTCTTTTGAAGAAACAAGTGTTATCTGCCTTGTTTACCCTCTCCCCAATAACCTTATAACCCCTGAAGTATTAATCCCCATCAGAAATGAGGAATATGGATATTAAGAAAGCTTTTTTGGTACCGGAGAATGAATCCAGACTTGCAAATGCTAGGCAAGGGCTCTACCACTGAGCCAGGCCTTTAATTTTTTGTTTTTGAGATAGGGTCTTAAAAGTAAGTTGTCCAGCCTGGCCTCACACTTTAGATCCTCCTGCCTCAGCTTCCTGAGTAGCTGGGATTACAAGTGTGTACCACTGCATCCAGTTCAAGACTAAGAAATGTAATAGTCAAAGGATACACAGGTTGTTAAATGGCAGAGATGAAATATGAATCCAAACATCACATTGACATCTGAATTTAACTGTACATCAGTGAGGGTGATGAGACTAGCTTTAGACTAGATTTCTAGAAAACCCATTAAGGAGCAAAGCAAGACATGCTATTTCATTTTATCTATTATGTACCTGAAGAAAATAATTCTCACGGTATTTAATCTGGGGACATTTTCAAGTACTTTTTGCTTACTCTTTCAATTACAATCTCAGGGTATCTAGGTTAAATTTCCAGGAAATTAAGTAAATGCCATCAGACTTGAGTCATAGATGTTGATTCAAAATTAATTCTTGAGCCTCAAAATAGGGCAGGAACCATATCCAATTCCTTCAAACCAACAAGATTAACCAAAACTCAAGCAATGAATGACCGGTATATCACAACAGC
This sequence comes from Geosciurus inauris, assembly GCA_004024805.1. Lineage (NCBI taxonomy): Eukaryota > Metazoa > Chordata > Mammalia > Rodentia > Sciuridae > Geosciurus > Geosciurus inauris. Next base: position 63,905 of record PVHX01009394.1, read on the forward strand.
AATTTATTACTTTCAAGAAAATTCATGCATTCTGAGTCTCTAGTAATCCTTGCCTTGCAAATTACCCATCAGCTTCAGTAAAAAGTCACCCATCTATGAAAATTCAACATCAGGTTAACTCTTATCTTTCTTCCTCCCAAATCTCCAGTAATAAGGCAGAATATGAAGAAAAGTGACAAAGCCACAAAAATGACAATAGGAGGCAACAATACTGAAGAGTTCAATAAATGTTCTGAACATGGAATATAGGTAAGAGTGCCACCTGCCTTAGAACTATCACTCATCAGTGAGCTGACTGACTTTCAAACTCAGGCAGGTTTATAACCTGGAGGCAAGAGTGAAGCATGGCGCTAAATATCACCAAGTAATGATAACCAAAATGAAATGCAATAATAAAAAGATAGGGAAACTGTGATTAATGAAATGTTCCAGAAAAATAATCAGAAAACAATTAGGCCTGAGGGTCATCTCAGGAGCTCCAGTATCTCATGTAACACAGAAATGGAAGGGGAAGGAGGAGAGGAAAAACAAAAATTATTTTCCAGATTGTCAGACCCATCAAAGCACAGTATCATGCACTTCTTAGAATGCTACAAAGCAACTTTAAGAGCAAAAGACAACACAAAAATCACATCTGAAAATTTATGCCAACTAGAAAACAATGCTTTTGGGGCTGAGGTTGTGGCTCAGTGGTAGAGCACTACTTCTCCAGCATGTGTAAGGCACTGGGTTTGATTCTCAGCACCACATAAAAATAAATGAATGAAATAAAGGTCCATCAACAACTAAGAAAATATTTTTTTAAAAAAGAAAACAATGCTTTTAAAATTCTTGAGTACAGGGGCTGTAGTTATGGCGCAGTGGTAGCGTGCTCGCCAGCACATGTGAGGCACTGGGTTCGATATAAAATAAAGATATTCTGTCCACCTACAACTAAAAAATAAATATTTAAAAAAAAATTCTTGAGTACAATTATTTATCAGTAAACTTCTTAAAATTATGAACTAGATTTTTGACATAGAATTTCACATACTGAGCATATTTCAGAAATATTAAGCCACAAAACAATTAACCCCTCAGGCATCCATTCCCAAGACACTCATCAAGGAAGAACTCTAACACAAGTGAACTAACAAGGAAGATATGAGGTCCAAAAAGTATGGGCTCCAACTTGAAAGAGAAAAAAAAAAAAAATCCCCAGGATGATAGTGATGTTTCAGGAAAACTATGCATTTGGATGAAATGCATAGTTTTTACTGAAACAAGTAAAAAATTAAGGACTGTAACAAATTTATTTGGGACCATTTGGAAAGAACTGATGATGTGCATGGAAAGTAAAATAATAACAGTAAGACAATTATTAAATCCAGGACAAACTGCTGTATGAAAATGAGAATGTAAGCACAGTAAACTAGTTCAGAAGTAAACAACTATAATCACAGTAATGCAAATAGTTACGCTGTTTAACTAAAAAATCATTTGAAGAATAGGACAGTGAAAGAGTTACCTTCGCCGTCACAACAGGAAGTTGACAAATGTCTAAAATAATAAATAGTTATAGAAGCATGTTACTTAGAAACATGAAACCAAGGTGCTAAAAAGTACACACACACACAAAAAAAACTTGAAAGCTAAACTGCTAAATCTCTCTTGGGATGAGAAAAGATGGAAAGGGGTGAAGGGGGTACCTTATAAGCCTTTAGGTATTATTAAAGTATGTGTGAATAAAAATTTAATGATATTTAAAAATATACAAACATGAAACAAAAAATGTAGGGACAAAAACATTATCTGAAGTCTCTTTTCTATGATTCTAGACTACTTAGAATATAAAGAAGTAACAACAAACAAACCCAAGTTTTAGATACCAATCTGCTCCCTACTTTGCTGTATCAGAGGGATGGAATTCCACAAGTGACACCATAAGCCAGCCAATGATTTCCACTTAGTAGGAACATCCAGTTGTTGAAGATGTGGTAGGGGAAGGATACTATTTTGGAAAAAAAATCTGAAGTGATTTTGACATTTATTTCTACAATGTACATGATTCTTATCCCTCACTGTTTCTTCAGTAAGAAAATCAAAGGAACAGGTATATGGATTCCAAACTGCATGTGTTGCTTAAGCTATATAATTTTAACTCAAATTGAGCAATTAAATTTTAATGTGTTGTCAAAAAGTGTATAACTTTTCATAAAATAAAACCCCTCATCATAAGCACAACCAAGCAGTAATACTCCCAGTAATTTGAATCCCAATTACACATTGCTTCAGTCTTTTTTCATTGTATTATTTTCAAATATACAAATAAAGCTTTGTCTCACTCTCTTCCTACCTGGCTTATGTAATTTTGAACTCTGTGCCTCAAGGCTGTAAGTAATGTTTCTGTTAGTGAAAAAGAATCACTTTCAATGTGCAAACATCTTTATTTCAAAGTAAAAGAACAAGGTCTCATACAGCAGATAAAATAGTGTTACTTCTCTCAGAGGTTATTTCTGGCATAGGCTAATTCACTATAAACTCCCAACAGCTGAAATGAATGGCCTGAAGTGCAGCTTCTGTAAAGTCTCATAGTATAATACCTTTAGTTGATCCCAGTGACAAAAAATTAAAAATCTATATCCTATTCAAAATTCAAACTACAGCAGCTTTTCCAGAGGAACTAGCTCCCAAAAATTGTATCAGAAACATATTTAAGAGATTAAGTTAAAGAATTTGTAGGTACATACCATTATAATCAGTATTTTTGACAACCACAAAGAAATTAAACCTTGTCTAATTTTTTGCATCATGAATCAACTGAAATACCATCCTTTTGTTCTCTTCATAAACAAAATATGACCAAACATTACGAACACTTTATTCATGTTTACTGATGATATTTACAGAGAATATTCAACAATCAGAAGTCATCATTTACAATACTATACAATAAGTTATGAGGAATATAACCCACCCTTACTATAAAAATTATCTAAGTTGACCCAAGATAAAAACTGTCTGTCTCTAAAGTTCATATACATTAGAAATAGCTAAAAATTAAAAAAAAAAAAAAAGAAAATATTAGAAAATATTTGGCAAGTGCTAGAAATCTAGAAGAATTCTCCAACATCTGTTCTCTTATCTCGACATTTGCTTCGTGCTTTTGTTCGAGCTTTGAAAGCTGCAGAATTGTATAAATGCTGAAATGAAGAACAGGAAAATACATGTGGATCAATAAAACTTAAAATATTCTTAAAAAATAGAAAAAAAGAGGCAAAAAATCACAAAGGAAAGAAATAAACTAATCTGACCCTATTAATATTTTAAATGTTTACAAATATGAAGAGTGAATGAGAAAAGTAACAATTCATGGCTACTCTATATTTAGAAAATTATTAACCAACTTTGTAAAATACCAAGTAAATTCAAACCAAAAAAGTAAACAATGGCATCAATTAATCTGATCAATAAGAAGATGAATCCTGACTAATGTGAAGAAATCCTACCCAGTTGTCAATTAATAAGGAAAGGGGGTGCCAATTTAATACCCATTAAATTAACAAACTTTTAAAATTACAAAACCCAAAGCTGTCAAATCTGTGTGTGACAGCTGCATGCCTTCATTCACTACTAGAGAAATTTAAAATGATAGGATATCTTTGGAAAGTAATTTTGGCAAAACACATTAAAAAGTCATAATCTGACCCTCTATTTCCATTTAGGAAATTTCCTTGAAGAACTAATGTAAGAGTACATAAAAATGCTTAATATTTACTAGAAAGTTTTAAACTATCCAACAATCACATCACCATAAAAAAGATTAAATATAAAAGTTCAATAAAAATATTAAACACTTCATGTACCAACATGACTATAATAAAAATTTTAAATGAATAATAACAACAAGCGTTGATGAGGAATGGAGAAAATGGAACATTTAAACTTTACTGGCACAAATGTAAAATGATGCAGCAGCTACAGAAAATATCTGGCAGTTTCTCAAACAGTTCAATATAAAATTACCATATGACCCAGCAATTCCACTCTTTCCTATATAACCTCCAACATCAAAAAGAAAACAAAAGCTCTAGGTGAATGTTTACAACAGCTCTATTCACAATGGCTGAAAGGTGGAAAAAGCCCGAATAAACTGATAGATAAGCAAAACAAAGCATATCCATATAATAGAGTATTATTCATCCAAAATTTTAAAAAGACTGAATTTTTTTTTTTTTTTTGGTACTGGGATTGAACCCAGGGGTGTTTAACCACTGAGCCACATCCCCATTCCCTTTTTTATATTTTATTTAGATACAAGGTCTCACCAAGTTACTTAGGGCCTCACTAAATTGCTGAGGCTGGCTTTGAACTCATGTTCCTCCTGCCTCAGCCTCCCAAGCCAGAGATTATAGGTGTGCCGCCACCACGCCCAGCATAAAATTCTGATACATGCCATAACATGAATGAACCTTGACAACATGATGTCAAGTGAAAAAAAGCCAGACACAAAAAATCACGTTGTATCCTTCCATTTATATGAAAAACCCAGAACAAGGAAATTAAGAGACAGGAGAGATTAGAGATTGTCAGTGGCTGAGGGAAAAGCCAGATATGGAGTGGCTGGCTGCCTATGTGTAAAAGGTTTTCTTTTGAGGTGATGAAAATGTTCAAATGTGACTTAATTGCACATTTAAAACAGTCTACATTATATAAATAGTACCTTGATTAAAAAAAAAACACATACAGAAATAATTAAAAATTTTTGAAATGTTAAAAGTGAAAGTGAGGGCTGGGGTTGTGGTTCATTGGTAAAGCGCTTACCTGGCATGCATAGGGCACTGGGTTCAATCCTTACCACCACATAAATAAAATAAAGGTAGTGTGTCCACCTACAACTGAAAAATTTTTTTAAAAAAGTGAAAGTGAGTGGGAGACGTAGTGGATATGCCTGTAAACCCAGCGGACTCACGAGGATCCCAAGTTCCAGGGCAGCATCAGCAACTTAACAGGGCCTATGCAACTTAGTGAGACCCCATCTCAAAATAAAAAATAAAAAGGGCTGAGGATGTAGCTCAGTGGTAAACTGCCCCTGAGTTAAAAAAAAAAAAAAGTAAAAATAATACGAATCACTATTTAATGTTACAAACTCCCTAGCAGTTTTCCTCATTTGTAAAATGAATCTAGTACTAAGTAAGCTATTATCTTATACAAAGGAAATATGCATAAATATTCATTTCTGTTTTATGGTACCAGGATTATGGGTAAAAAAATTTTATTAAAACCCCCATACTCTAGGGCTGGGAATGTAGCTCAGCGGTAGAGTGCTTGCCTTGCATGCGTGAGGCCCTGGGTTCGATCCTCAGCACCACATACAAAGCAGTAAAATAAAGACATTGTGTAAAAAAAAAAAAAATTTAAAAAAAAAACAAACAAAAAAAACCCCATACTCTAAATGCAACAAAGCTTCCACACCTTTAATACAGTTATTCTGTGTGGAAACATTATGAAAAACTAAAACTTCACATATCAGTAGACACAGCTAAAGTTCTCCTAAAGTTCTCCTGTCACCAAGCAGACTCAAATCCTTAAGAATCAAATTTTTAGCTCCAGTTTTCTTTAGTGCATCTAATTCTATTAAAAACAAAAACAAAGCATACCCTTTCGAAACGAGAAATCTTCATTGTTTTAAGTGTTGCAGCATCAAGCAGAACTGGGGGTCCAAGTTCAAACACATTGCGAAGGAATTCATTTGACTTACGTGAAAGAAAAAGAGAAAGCTCAATATTAAATACCACAACTCTTTCAATACTAAACAAATTTGATTAACAGAAGTTATGTAGGACGTATAATATGAACTTTAGGTCGGTTATTTTCTGTTTCTCAGTAAAAGGGCAAATTGTTTTCCAATGCCTCGGATCCAACAGATCTAAGTGAAGCTATTTGCTTTCATAAATAATTTATCAGTAACATTCCAGACTTTAAAAGATTTTTTTTTCAGATGTATTCAATTTTACTTTCAAAAATAAATTTACTTATCTCTAATATGTGAAAGCTTTCTGGATATTCAATTAACTTCAAAAGCCAAGTAAGTGATCTGCATTCAAAGCAGCTCCCTAATTTATAAGCAAATATGTAGAAAGGTATCACTCACTCACCTGCAAGTGGTACTGCATTCCTGATCCAAGAACCTCCTTAAAGATGTCATAGGTGTGTTTCTTGACCCAGCTATCAATATACATGCGTTCAGGACCAAATTTAACAGTCTCTGTTGGAAAATCTCGTTCCTAGCCAAAAGAGCCAAAATCATCACCCACACTAAAAATGGCCCAAAAAGATATTACATAAACACAATTTCTAAATAGACAAGAAATCTCCACTTATTCACTCCCCATTTATTTTCTTTTTTCTTAACCCCAGTACTGAGGATTAAACCCATGGGTGTTTTACCACATGCTGAGATACATGCACAATATTTTAAATCAATACTTCCATACCTAAGATGTGGACAGACTAAGAATTACTATCCTGTGTTAGGGTACAGAATTTGTCTAACTGTGTAGATTTAAAGATACAACTGAGTTAGAATAAATATTAATGACAAAATTGCACTGTGGAGAACACTTAGTTTTAAAAGCACTCAAGAAACTAGAAAAAAAGCCCTAGGCAACTTAGTGAGACCATGTCCCTGAATAAAATATAAAAAAGGACTGGGGATGTGGCTAAGTGGTTAAGCACCCCTGGGGAGTTCAATTCCTGGTACAAAAAAAAAAAAGAAAAGAAACAAAATGAAATGAAACGAAACTAGAAAAAAGATCAAATGTTCACACTGAGTCCAGGAGAAGGGAAGAAGGTTGTCAGTAGTCTGAAAGACAAAAATGGCACAAGGTAAGGGGTGAACTAATGAGCAAAAGGGAACCAGGGAAAGAAGTGAAGATTAGGGTGGAAAGATCAAGCAAAAGGAGATCCAACAACCAGGACACTCTAAGAGGTCTCAAAGCAGGTTTATTAGAAAACCAGAGGTAGCACCCTGAGGTTAAGATTCTCGAAATGGAACTCTTTTGCCAGGAGACCATTCCTCAAAAGCCATGAGGATATGGACTAAGAGAAATGGAAATAAAATCAATGGAACAAATATAGGACAGGGCTTTCCTGATGGATGTCACCGAGAAAAGCAACAGAACTTGATAAGAAGAAAACTGGCTGCTCAATTCTTTAAAGAATTGTGAATATTTAAGAATAACCAGAAACAGACCATCAGACTATCACAGGGAAAGGAGAAAGAAGGTGATGAAACTTGAGGTGCAACTGCCCAGCCTACATCTATCCAGGCTCCTCCTCTCTCAGGACACAGAATACAATGTAGTGGAAAAGAACAGGAATACTTGTAGGAGCATTCTCCATGCCTTCAACCCCTCCCTTCCATCTTTCCCCAGTCTATGCTAACAGACTGTGCTCTTGCTAAAGAGCACCCTTTTGTTTGTGACCTTTGGATCTGATTGGTCCAAGAATGTATTTAAGGTTCTGTACTTTCGGGATCGCCCAGGTGTCCCTGCTTCTCGCTGGGGCAGAGCAGATTTTTACCTACACCCCGGGGCCTGGGGAGATTGGCTCCACAAATCACCACCACTGTCCAGAGACCCCATATCGTCTTCCCCGGGGACCCCTCTCTGTCTCTCTGGACCCCAATTCGTTGGGAAGGCCCACATGGCACCCTCACTCCCTCCCTTTAAAGTGATAAATACTAAACATGAACATGCCACTCACTGCCTTGCAATTTCTGATTTAACCCCCTCGAGTTTGCGCCTTTGCCCGCAAAAAGAGGCTACCTATACCTATATCATGTGAGAGTTATTAGAGGGACAAGAAAGTATGTCTGTAAGGCGCACACAGAGTGGTCACCTGGGTTTAGCAATAACTCAAGAAAATAGTTACATTCTATTTCAACCTGTTTCAGAAATCACTGAGATACCAGGAAAAAACTCTTATTTCCCACCCACCCAACCTCTATAAACTCAACTGCATCCTTACCTATTGCTCCCTCCATCCTAAATGTAACAGACCCTACCTTTGCTCCCTAACTTAAGGTGAATCCCAATATTTCCCTTTTACTTTCAAATTTTCTCTACAACAAACTCTCTACAATCCATCACTACAGCTATCGACTCTCTTCCTCTTTCCATTGCAGTCATGCTTTTTAAAAGAATAGCTGGAATACACCATCTCCACTTATTCACTCCCCATTTATTTTCTTTTTTCTTAACCCCAGTATTGGGGATTAAACCCATGGGTGTTTTACCACTGAGCTACATCCCAGTCCTTTTTTATTTATCTTTTAAATTTTAAGATAGGACCTTGTTAACTTGCTAAGGCTGGCCTCAAACTTGCAATCCTCCTACCTCAATCTCCCAAGTTACCGGGTTTACAGGCACACACTACTGCACCCAGCTTCCCATTCACTTTCTAATTCACTTCAATCTGGCTTTTCTCCCACCACTCTACTGAAGCTGCTCTTACAAAAGGGCACCAATGGTCACCTGACAGATCTATTTGCAACATTTATTCTCTTACTTGACTTCTCTACAGCATTTGGCCCTGCTAAAAGAGCAAAGTACAGTGGGTTTAAATTTTAGCTTTGCTACTTATTGCTCTTTATTCCCTTTCCCCTAAAAAGGAGATAACTGTATTGCTTAAGAGTTATAATGATACTGAAATAAAAACCATATGGCCAAGTACCTAATATGTTTATAGATTTAAGGAATACATGAGCTTCAAGAAAGGTTTTGGATAAAAAGAAATGGCGTGGCTGCCACTATCACACCCAAAATGTATAATTCCTCTCTACAGCAGATGAGCAGCCTCCATTTGAAAGATCCATCAAGGAAGCAGGATCTTCCAGAAAAAGCTAGAGTTCAATTGGAGGAGGGGGGCGGGACATAACACTTAGCAAGGTTCTGAGGTTTTTCTTTGGTAGGTACATTGAAGCAGAGACTGGAGGAACAGGAAGCTCAATGGAAGAACAGAGGGGCTCAAATTCTGAGATGAAAAAGAAAGGACAAGTAAGGCCTAGAAGAGTAGATCACTAGAGGATAAAAACGGCTTCCAATTTTAGCATGGCTGAGGAGCAGAGACAAGAGGCTTGATAATGCTAGTGTGTAAGATGAGATTTCATAGTAATCAGAGCTGAGTGCTATAGATGGCCTAAGCTGAGGTGCTTATCAATATATGCCTGTCAATAGGTGCTGGCATCCCCTTACAATCTATTACTTAGAGGAAATGCATCAAGACAGAACTGCAATCAAGTCTAATCCAGAAAATCTAGGACGTTATCTTTACCTTATCTTTGAAGGTTATAGTATCACACATACAAAAAAAATCTAAATAAAAAGTAGTTTATAGTTATTTCTAAAATGGTTTGTTTAATTTAGGGACACTGCCACACTAATTACAAAACCAGTTTTGATAACACTGATATCGGCTCTAGTTAGAGGGTTTTGTTTTTGTCTTTAGATTATAAAATTAAGAGTGAATATAACTTACTAGAATGCAGTTACAGTCACCATAACTGAAGTATTTAGATCCCAGAGGATCTAATTTATATCCTAGGTTGTACTTTATAAAAAGTAGATCAAAATGAAGAAAGTAGGATACATATGAGAATCATAGTAACACATCAAAACTAGACCTTGGGGGGCTGGGGTTGTGACTCAGTGATAGAGCACTTGCCTTGCATGTGTGAGGCACTGGGTTCGATCCTCAGCACCACATAAAAATAAATAAAATAAAGGCATTGTGTCCACCTACAACTAAAAAAATTTAAAAAAAATTTAAAAAAAACAAAAAACTAGACCTGAGATGGGGCCCTCAGCATCTCTAGTTCAAATTACCATTCTAAATTTTCATATACTCATCAGGTTAAATGACTTTGACTATACATTTATTCTTAAAAAAAAAGAAAAAAAAAAAAAAAAACCTGCCCTACCATTAATAATAATCTTAAAAATCTACCCTTTAAACACAAGAAACATTTCTTTCCTAGCCAACCAAAAATATTATCAGACTTTTTTTCTCCATAGTGATGCTGTCCTTATCCTATAGCTTGTTTTAGTCATGGATTCTAATCCCTAAAAGTTTCTGTATCAATTTATTGGCAACATATATTGAAGCAGGTTAGAAGACTACAGAAGAAATTAAACATCACATGATTTTAAGTGGCCTTGGTAAGATGCTGGGTTTTGTTATTTCAGGTTTTAGTATCTTAGTCTTGCTAGAGATCAAAAGATCTATGCTTTCATTTTTGGTGGTCCTGGGAGATGAACCCAGGGTCTTCCACATCCTAGGCAAGTGCTCTACCACTGAGCTACACCTCCAGCCCTATTTTTTTTAAATCTAAAAATAAAGTACCTTTATACAGTAGTATTCAATTTGCCTCTATAAGAAAAAAAAAAGTTCTTCACTTATGTTAAACCTGCTTGGTCTTATATGAGGAAATTTTAAATGAATAAGAAATCCAATCAACAAAATGATTCAATTGTCAAGTTCAGCCTGAAACAATTCAATTTCAAAGTAAATACCTATTACAAGCATTTAAGAGGCCTACCTCTACTGCCCTCAGGACATCTCTAAAAACAGACCGCTGCTTTCTCTTGTCCACTTTGGCCCGGTGTTTATTTCCATCTGTAGCCAAAGCCCTAAGCATCTGTGTCAAAGATTCCATGTCTTCATAAAAAAAGTCCTGAAAAAGGAAAGCACTTCTGTTTCAATTGTTATTTTTTAATTTTATAAAATCTCTCCTAGAGTTAACCAAGAACAGCCTACCTTTGAAAAACATCTAGTTGTACCAAACAACACAAACATGTAAGGGTTTTAAAGATTTTGGCACCCAGACACATTTATATTATCATGCAAAATTTTAATCCAAAAACGCTAATTACTTCAAAACAATTAACATTCCCCTTCCAAATGTATCCAGATGCATTCAACAACACTTATTGTGTTCCCACTAATACAAGACATTACTGAGGTTTCAAAAAGTTCCATGAAACATTTGTACACTAATACAGCTTCTATTCTTTGGCTACTCAATCCCAAACCACTCATTCCAGGGAAATTCAATTATTCTTACTCCAATGGTATAAGCTATTGGTAATGGAAATGCTTTTTAAACTATTTCATTTCTAATTCATTGTCATATTTCAAATAAGCAATGAAGCATTCACATCAGATATCCAATTCAAGTAATTAAATTATTTAAGGCAATAAGATACTTTACTCTCAGTCAGGGGACGCTATACATACATTATTTTCTATTACCTAAAACTAATTAAGGATTTCCTTGTAAACCTGCTATACACTGAAAAAGTCTCTTTATTCAGCCTTTTTTTTTTAATTCCCTAACTCCATTTATGTGGGTGGGGATGAAGGTGTACCAAGGGATCAAACCCAAGGCTAGGCAAGCCCTCTACCTCTGAATTGTACCCTCAGCCCTCCCAACTCCATTTAAACATTAAAAACTAAAAGACAAGCAATCATGGTGGCACACACCTCTAATCCCAGCAACTGAGAAGGCTGAGGCAGGAGGATCACAAGTTTGAGGATAGTCTCAACTACTTAGTGAGTGAAGTATGAAAGATTTGAAAAATCTATAAAGATGAATAAATAAAAATCTAAGCAAATTCTACACATTATCTTAATTGATTTAAAGGACTGAGAACCACTGCCAGTGATTCTTAACTAGATATGCTTTTTTCTCCCAAAGCATTTGGTGTATGGAGTCATTTTTGTTGTCATAACCGTGGGAGGGGAGAAGAGTGCTTACTGGCATCTAGAGGACAGAGGCCAGTGATGCTGCCAAACATCTTATATATAATACACAAGGCAGCCCCAAACACATACAACACACAAAACTATTTTACAGGTGATAAATCACTGAGTTCAATAAAATACTAAAACATGGAAAAGAAATGTGTAATATTTTAGAAAAATGTCTCCATAAAGTGCTTGGAGATCTGTGTATGTATGTATATATGTAGATGTTACATTTTCCCTTCCTGTGTGTGTGTATATACATATATATGTAACTATAATGTATACATACATGTAACTCACCCAGTCTACATTATTATACAGCAAGGTCAGAAGTCTGGACTAGAATTTCAAAAGTACTATCCACTACACTAACTTTTAAGAGAACTATGAATCTGTTTTATCATCTGTAAAAAGAGAATATCCACCCTCCCACATAATGGTTAAGGGTTAAGATAATAAATATAAATTGTAAGTAAATTCTGAAGCATTAACTATTATATCAGAATTCTAGATTTAGAGGAATGTATATAGAACTTGTATTTTCTACAAACCTGTGAAGCACCTGGATGAAGCAGTTTAATCATATATAAAGCATGATTTTGCATTAAGTTTGATCACAAGCATCCACCACTTACAACCTTGGGTATATTCATACTAGCCGTCTGTGCCTCAGGTTCCTCTTATGTACAATGCAAGCAGTTAATATTATCCACATCTCACAGGTATTTAATAAAGATTAAATATTAGAAATATATAAAACAGCACATAAACATACATTAATCCCTAATGGCTTTTAATGTTATAAGACATAGCCTGGTCAATCTAATACAGTATAAATCCAACAAAAGTGGGTGGCTGAAGTTTATTATTTGTTACCTAAATAACAGTATAACAAAATTAAATGATTTCAAAAGTTAGCCGGGCGCGGTGGCTCATGCTTGTAATCCTAGCACTTTGGGAGGCTGAGACAGGAGAATCGCGAGTTCAAAGCCAACCTCAGCAAAGGCGAGGTGCTAAGCAACTCAGTGAGACCCTGTCTCTACATAAAACACAAAATAGGGCTGGGGATGTGGCTCAGTGGTCGAGTGCCCCTGAGTTCAATCCCCAGTACCAAAAAAAAAAAAA